>JAJJMC010022364.1:2952334-2969163 GCA_023531435.1 Papaver californicum | reverse complement strand
CTGCAAATGGATGGTGGTGAGAGTAGTACTTGTTATCTGAAACACCTCTTTCCTTCTCACTATCGTGGATTATGGTTATAATATGGTACATTGCACTCATATTTCAAGATATTTTCTTGCTGTCACTTAGTTAATGAATACCGAAGAAAGCCAAAATTGAACTTTACCAGCCGCTAATTAAGGTAATAACAAATAACATCGTGAAAAAGGTTAATCTTATGGTTGATTAAGTAGATCGGTTAATGCAAATTTTTTATGTAACACCATATACCCAAGACCTTGGTGCTTCTTTCTGCCATGAGTGTCTCAGACAACTTGCAGGTTCACCAAATTATGCAATTGATAACAACAGACTTGTCAGGCACTTAAGTCAATGGTCACCCTTGAGGAGATCATAAAGGAGATGTGTATAGTTCTTGTAGTCAGATAATTGTGGTGTGGAATTTTTTGTTAGATGAGTTATGACTCTTTATTACATTTCCCTTGTTCTAAAAAAGTCTGTTTTGTACTAGTATTGTCTTTGTTTATTTTATCTGAAAGATCTAAACAATAAGTTTTGCTTTCATTATTTGAGGCTTTGAGGTCCAAAATAATGTTCAAAGAAACACATGCAACAGAGATACCAATAAGATTCAGTGCTTCCACATACCAATAAGACTGATGTTGTCATATTTTTTTACCCTTAGTTTGGTTGAGCTGACATCTCTTTTTACTAGGGAATACCACCGGCAAGCAAAACACTGACTGATCCTAATTGAAGTAGCATATCCACATAATTGAATCCTTAAATACTACTACATGTAGTGAATAATACTGTATTATACTCCTTTTACTACACACATACTCCAGTCATATTGATGATATATGTAAATCCAAAACAGATGAAAAAATATATCAAACAGATGATTATGTGTTAAGTACACTAATATGAGAGGGAGAGAAATCTCATCTCTCCTGATATTGCGGACTTGCGACTCCTTTTTCCATTTATTGTCATTTTTCTTAAATAATTCTTCTGGGGCCACCTTATCAATGCTACATTTTAGTGAATGTTTCTTTAGTACTACTGGAAGTTGCTTACAAGTGCTTACAACTTTATGTAGATTCCTATATTGCATTTTGACTAATTATAATACATATTAAAAGTACTATTGCATTTGACTAATTATAATACATATGTATATATGATAACTCACCCCTTCTGCCATCTCTTTTCCTTGTAGGTTATCACCATGGTTGAAATCTCAGAAGATGACGTTAGTTCAGATCTTCCACTTGTACAAGGAATACCAATCCAAAGTTGTATGGGACATCCACCTTAATGTCAACCGGCATCCTTAGCAGGGACAATGAGTACAGCTGGGTCATCAGCGTCACCATCTAGTCAACCTTCATCATCCGCGACACCATCTTCTCAACCTTCATCATCAAATAAGAAGCCTAGAGTTGGTGTGAAGAAATCTTGGGTATGGAATCACTTCGATATTATAGAAGATGGTGCTAAAGCAAAGTGTAAGCATTGTTCAAAGGGTCAGGGTAGTTACAAGATTGGTGGTAAAACACATGGGACTACCAATATTTCTCATCATTTAGAGAAGTGTATTGAGTACAAGAAATCAGTTAATAAGGAGCATGGAGGACAACAAACACTTGATTTTCAGCCGTGCAAGCCGGGAGAGGAACCACAACTGGTGGGGGTCACTTTTTCTCAAGAAGGATGTAGAAGAGCGTTGATTAGGTTTATTATTATAGATGAAATGGCTTTTAGAATTGTTGAAGGCGAAGGTTTTAGGGCTTACAGTAAGTATCTTGACCCGAGATTTAAGATTCCAAGTCGTATGACAGTGTATCGTGATATATGCACGTTTTTTTTGAATGAAAAGGCCTCATTGATAAGTTATTTCAAGACAAATTAGACAAGGGTATGTCTTACTACTGATACTTGGACATCGATGCAGACTACAATTACATGGTTGTATCGGCTTATTTTATTGATCGGGAATGGAAGCTGCATAAAAGAATCATCTTTTTTTGTTTGATTGAAAGTCATGAAGGTAAACAAATTAGTAAGGCTTTGGAGAAATGTTTGGTGGAATGGGGGCTTGAGAGAGTATTCACTGTCACTCTTGATAATGCATCTGCGAATAAAACTGATATTGATTATTTGAGAAAACAATTTGTTAGTTGGGGTTTTTCATTACTTGGAGCTAAATTTTTGCATGTTAGATGTGCGGCTCACGTACTTGCTCTTGTCGTTAAGGATGGTTTAAAAAAGTACCATACATCAATTCTCAGAATCAGGGCAGTGGTAAAGTATGTCACGAAATCTCCCGCAAGATTGAATAAGTTTATGGATGCTGCTGAGATGGCAAGGATAGATTGTAAAAAAGGTTTGATTTTGGATGTGAAAACGCGCTGGAATTCTACTTATTTGATGTTAGTTGCTGCAGAGAGGTATGAAAAAGCTTTTGAAAGGCTACATGGGTCAGATAGGGCATTCCGTGAGAAGTTCTGTTATGATATTTCAGTACCATTTTTTCTATGGGTGACGGTGATGACAATGTTGATATAGATGCTGATTTTGATCTAGATTCTGACGATGAAGAAGAAGAATAGATATTCCAGAAGAAGAAGTAGATGTTGCTCTTAGAAAATCCAAGAAGAAGAAAAGGCCTCCAGTGTATGCTCCTGAAAGATATAATTGGTGCAATTCCAGAGTTCTGATTCAGTTTCTAAAGGTATTCTACGATTCAACTGTTGCTTTTTCAGCTTCTACATATGTTACTTCCCACTCATTCTTGGAGGAACTCGGTATTGTTCGTCAAGAATTAGAAGATTGGAAAAATAGATACGAGGATCCTTTCTTAAGTCACATGGGCGATGTAATGTTGCTCAAGTACAACAAGTAGTGGGGAGATTTTGAAAAAATGAATTCGTTGATGTTTATTGCTGTACGTCTGGATCCACGAGAGAAAGAACAAGGATTGTATGTGACTGTTGAAGATTTAGTTGTGCATTACGACCCTGTGATAAAACAAAGAAGGGTAAAAGCTTGGGGTTGATAAAGTTAAAAAGGATTTTGATGAACTGTTCACAACTTATAAATTAGAACATACAACTGAAAGTGTGATATCTTCATCCGAGTCTCTAGGTAACTCTAGTTCTACTTATGCTCAAGGTTCTTCTATTTCTAGCAAGGCTAAGTATAGGGAAGAAAGGAATAAACAAAAAGCCAATTAACTACTGTGGAGGAGCATAGGAGATCTGAGGTGGAAAGATACTTGGCTGAGCCTATCTACTCGCCAACCAATGAGGATTCTTCTTTTGATATATTACTTTGGTGGAAGGTCAACTCTGCGAGGTTTGACATTTTTCCACTCATAGCCAAAGATATATTTGATATACCTGTTTCTTCTGTTGCTTCTGAATCAGCTTTTAGTACCGGAAAACGAATTTTGGATCCTTTTCGAAGTTCTTTAAATCCTAGAACACTTGAGGCATTAATTTTATTGCAAAATTGGTTACGTACACCAATTGACAAGCATTCTAGCCTTGGAAGAGGAGGTTGATGTTCTTGAGTCGGGTATAATTTGTACTTCATGGATCTTAACTTCTTATACTATTATTACTATTTTTATTTCTTTTCATTCTAATTGTTCACTTCTTTTGTTGCAGAGCTATTTGGTAACCTTTGTCTTCTTCCATTATCATAGATGATGATTGAATCGTATTCGGTGACCTGGAGGAGGAAGTTTTAAGTTAATTTTTTCCAATATCATCCTGCGGCAGTTGATTTTGGCGAGTTCTTAAACTTAAAGCTCTTTCTTTTCTTTTAGGTATATTTCTGGTTTTCTTTCAACTGTTGACAATCCTAAGTTACAGAACTTTTCTTTCATAGTCTGTAACTTATTGAACTTTTGAATGGGCATAGACGCATGGTTATGTGAATGTGAATGTGGATCATGTGAATGTGAATGTGAATGTAAATGTGAATGTGACTCTTTTGTAGTATCGAGTTAGTATTAAGAACATAACAGGAATACAGGATACAAAACAAATCAATATACAGAACATGAACAGGAGGACAGGACAGGACAGGACAGGAAAGGAACAGGGACAGGGACAGGAACAGGAACAAGAACAAGAACAGAATTATTAGTCTGGGCGGGTGATAGCGGGTCACCCGCACCCGACCCGCCATAAAGTCGGGCCAGACCCGACCCGACCCGTTTTACGACGGTTCGGGTGCAGGTGAAAAAATAAAAACCCACCGATGTAGCGGGTCGGGTGCGGGTGAGGCCAAACCCGAACCGACCCACCCGATGTGCAGCCCTAATAGTGGGACTCATTATTCAATCAAAACTTTATATATATAAGTTAGTTAGATGATGAGGTGGCATGGAATTTGAAAGAGCAAACCATTAGACTTGCTCTTCCATGATTTATTCCAAATAATGAGATAGTATGGAATTCTACCACCATCAAACTTGCTCTCGAAGAATCAAAACTGTAAACATCGATAAGTTAATAATTATGTTTATACTTTTTGTGTAGATCTCAACCAAAACTTTAAACATCGATAAGTTAATAATTATGTTTATACTCTTTGTTTAGATCTTAAAAAAAACTTTATAACTATATATAGAGTTTACATTTTTTTTATCTTATTTGATCCATTTGACACATTAAAGTCATTTTTGGTATTAATTTAAAAGACACTAACATCATCTTGTACCACTTCGGACTAAAATATTATTACGAGGCTTTCAGGGATTGAAACTAAATATTAACAAAAATGGAACATTAAGTCCCACCAGTGCAGTCAATTTCGACCGAAATGGCCGAAATTTCGGCGAAATCTCGATTTTTGGGTGAAACCGGGAAGATTTCAGTGATATCGGCGAAACGATTTTCAAACGAAATTTTCGCCAATATTTGTAAAAAAAACGAAATTTCGGCCGAAATGGCCGAAATTCTTCGAAACACCCGATATGGCTTGATGACCGTTGGATGAGAACTTTTTTTAATCCAACGTCTTAGATTCTGAAATGAAACTTAACCTAAACACGAACCTTATCTTTTCCTCCTCTTCCACTCGCTTCATGTTAACAAACAACAACTCCATTTCTCTTCCTGTTAACAGTCTGCAACTCCATTTCTCTTCCTGTTAACTCAAACTGGTAGAGTTATTTCAATTCGTTTAACAAACTTGAATTTATCAGGACAGATAAACCCTAGTTTATGTAACCTTCTCATGCTTGAAACCCTAGTTCTTTCTCAGAATAATTTCTCTGGGTTTATCCCAATTTGTTTCAAAAACTTGAAATTCTTGAAAACTTTAGATCTTGGTAACAATGGGTTTCAAGGAAATATTCCTTTGGTCGAGTTAGTGAGTCTTCCATACCTGAAAGAGCTCATTTTGAAAGGGAATTCAGGTTTAGGTGGTTTTATTCCTGATAATTTTAGTGTTAGTAGTCTTGAGAAGATTGATTTTTCGTATAATTCGTTTCGAGGAGTGATTCCTGGGAGTTTGTTTTACTTGAAATCATTAAAGTATCTTGATCTTTCGAGTAATGGAGTGTCTGGGATGCTGAACGAGTTTTATCAACCTATGGTGGTTCTTAATCTAGCTTCAAATAGTTTGTCTGGAACTCTACCTTGCTTTTCGGCTTCTGTAGACTCTCTTACTGTTCTTAACCTTTCGAATAATTCTATTATGGGAGGAATGCCTACTTGCATTTCTTCTCTGAATGTGTTAACACAGCTTAATCTGTCGTTCAATGAGTTGAACTATCGAGTAAAATGGAATCTATGGATCTATATATTTCGGATGAAAAAACATTTGTTATAACATTTTGAAATATATTTATAGTTATAAAATGTGAAGTAGTATTTTTTTTATAAAATTATAGGTACAAAATAAATGGACCGATATTTCGCCGAAATTTCAACCGAAATTTCTCCGATATACCAGCGTACCAGTATATCGCTCTCGACCGGTATGAACCGAAATCCGATATGTAACAACCTTGAGTCCCACTTTTAATCCGTTAGTGTTCCGGAATGATGTTACCGAATTTCTTTATTTGCAAAGACTGATTGTGGCCCAATCGTTTTCACATTATAGATAAGTTTTATGTAAGATGTTTTTTTTTTTGTTTTTTTTTAATCGGTAAAGAATTTGATGCTCATCCAGTGACTTTACCATTATAATGTAGTGACACCGGCCGGAAGACAAATTTGTATAGTTCTTGGAGCCTTCCATTGTTTCCCATTGGACTCTAAATATTTATTAGCTCCATTGTTACCCATTGAACTCTAAATATCTGTTAATACGTTTGGCCTGTTTACATACTTTTCAACCGTAGACATTCCCTCTGTCCACTAGTTTGTTAACAAAAGAGAGTCACATCACAAAGATGATAGCTAAACCATAGCTAAATAGTACCAGAGTTCGATTTGCTGCAAGAGAGACCTAGTTTACAAAGATGATAGCTACTCTCTCGACTTTAATTACATAATGTACATCTTGGTTTTTCATATATAAGCTTTCACATTACTCTTGCAAATTTGTAGAAATGGTGCATATGGATGTGATAAAAGAAACTAATGAATCAAGCAATCGTGGAAATTATTCAGAAGAAAATTATCCAAGTAGCCATAATGGAAAAAATTATCCAGAAGAGAGTGAACTAAGTAACCAGGGAAACCATTTAGGTGATGATGATAAGTCTAATATCATTGATTGGGGAGACGAAGAGAAGTCGAAAATATTGAAGACCAAAAGACCAGCTTCTCTTGATATCCTTAACAATGTCAAGATCAACAACACACTGGGAACTCCAAGTTCGACCCTGAAAGGCATCCTTAGTAAGAACGAAAAGTATGAAGAATTGAATTTCGGAAAGAAGAACCTAAAAAGAGTGGAAGAACAACTCAAGTCTGCTTTTATCCATTTCTATCACAAACTTCAACTCCTAAAGAGCTATAGGTAAACTATAAACAAAGTTCATTTATAGATACATTTTGGAGTGCTTATGTCCCTAAACATTTCGTCTTTTCATGTTTATCAATGATCTTCAGCTTTCTTAATCTCATGGAATTCTCCAAGATCATGATGAGATACGACAAGGTAAGACATCCAGATGTATATAAGGGCTCCACATAGTTTTTCTCTATTAACATTCTAAATTGTTCAGGGAAATGAGAGATAAAAGTCTAATCAAGTGACAATTGATTTGTAACTTATCCTTTCATTTATGCAGGTAACTTCAAGAAGTGCATCAAAAATATACTTGAAAATGGTGGATAATTCATACATCGGCAGCTCTGACGATGTAAGCTTTATAATGTATACATTAGACCAACCATCATTACCAGTTGATGAAAAAGCTATAGACAGTGGTATTTGTGAGTTATATCTTCTACTAATCAATGGCATCTGTGACAAAATTGAACCGCAGGTCACTAGACTTATGGACAGAGTAGAGGCCACATTCATCAAGCATTTCTCAAACTCAAACCGAAGTTCAGGTATGAACATCTTGAGATCGAAAAAAAGGATAGAAAGACATAGAACAACATATTCCTCAGGTAAAATGGGAAATATAGGATATGATCATATGGATTGGTAAAACAAAAAACAAAAGGATTCTTCCATACTTCAGTTTATGTTACGCTTACATCACACTTTCCAATCCATTCACTGAATTACAGAATTTTCTTTTTGGCTTCAGGTTTCTTTTCTGGCTGCACAATTGCGCTGCTGGTATCTCTTATTTTGGTCATTCATGTGAGGAAACTCATTAAAAATGAGGGGAGTACTCGATACATGGAAACCATGTTTCCACTATATAGGTAAGTTACTGTGACTCTTTATAATGTCATCCGAAATTTGAACAACTAATTTATTTGAATTCTCTGTGCAGTTTATTTGGATTTGTAGTACTACATATGCTCATGTATTCGGCGAATTTATTCTTTTGGCAACGTTACCGAATCAATTATCCATTTATATTTGGTTTCAAACAAGGAACAGAGTTGGGTTTCAGACAAGTCTTTCTATTAAGTACGATTCTTGCTACAGTTTCACTTGCCGGTGCACTGGCTAACCTAGACATGGAAATGGATATAACAACAAAAGAATATGAAGCGCTTACAGAACTAATTCCCTTAGCATTACTTGTTGTAAGATATTCTACAACTAAACTGAATTTATATTTTAATCATTTTCTGCTATCATTAACATTTTTTAACTAAGATCTTTGCAGCTTGTACTTCTCATAACATTTTGCCCACTCAACATTATGTATCACTCAAGTCGTTTCTTCTTTATACGAACCACATTCCACTGTATCTGTGCTCCTCTTTACAAGGTATATATTCAAAGGATTTGTTCCACTAGAATCATTATGAAATAATTATCAGTTATATTGATTTATAATTGTGCTTTTTGTTCATTGTTTTCCCTTCTTTATAGGTCACACTGCCAGATTTTGTGTTGGCAGACCAGTTTACTAGTCAGGTTAGATATCATGAATTTTTCTACAAAACAACACATTATGGCATATTTCATGTTTACTTCAATTTGAATGAACTGTTTCTGTTGATCAACTAGGTACAAGCTCTTCGAAGTCTTGAGTTCTACATTTGTTACTACGCTTGGGGTGACTACAGATATAGGGAAAGCAGTTGCAAGACTAACAATGTTTTCAACACATCCAATTTCATTGTTGCTACAATACCGTTCTGGTTACGCTTTTTACAGGTTTCTCTTTTTCCCTTTATGTTAAATTAATTAGATGTGTGTTACGTAATCAAACTTCCTTAAGTAGACTTCTCTAGCCTCCCTAAAACCCTGATTTTCTAGATACCTTAGCAATCTTATATGAAAAACATGAAGATCCGTGATCCATGCTAAAACCAATGCATGCCACCGACAATTCTACTTAGAATGATTTTTTTACTTTTTTTGGGGTGCTTGTAGTGTATTCGGCGTTACTTTGAAGAGAAAGATATAATGCAGGGAATTAATGGGTTGAAATTCTTGTCTATCATCGGAGCTGTTCTACTGAGGACAGCTTACAGCAAGTGGCACGGGATGGGATGGTGGATAATGGCATGGATCAGTTCAGTCATTGCAGCTGTTGCTGCAACATATTGGGATCTCGTCGTAGACTGGGGACTCCTGCAAAGGAATTCGAAGAATCCTTGGTTGAGAGACAAGCTAATTTTATCACAAAAAAGTGTACACTTTGGAGCCATGGTACGATATTAATAATAATAGACTATAGAGAAGCTGTTGATATGGATATTCCGTTAAAGAATAGTTCTAACTTTTAATATTGCGAAAATACTGAATATCGTTTTCTTCCTTATTTCAGGTTTTGGATGTGCTGTTGAGATTTGCATGGCTACAGACTGTGTTAAACTTTCAAATATCTTTCTTACATTGTGAGGCTTTGGTTGCTATTGTTACTAGTCTAGAGATAATTCGCCGAGGCATATGGAATTTCTTCAGGTATATTTCATTGTCTTGTTTTTCATTCAACCTGATAGATTCAGTCTTATTTCACAGTCACTTCGATCACTGACTCACTTATCAATAATTAAGAATGGGATTTCATACTCAAACAATGTTGGTAAATTTCGTGCTTTCAACACTGTGCCACTCCCGTTCAACTATGATGAAGTGGAAGATAAAGATGCGTAAAAAATGCTGAAGAATGACTCAATCAATAAGAATGCTGTTATCTCAGTGCTCTTATTTTTATTTTTTGATCGGTAGGAATCTGGGTGCTATTGAGTTGCAAACTCGGATAAAAAAGAGTCGAACAGAGGCAATTTTTTGTTAGAAAAAAAACAAAACAAAACAAAAACAGAGACAATTTTAGTGCTCTACTAAAGAGGCATTCCTTGAAGGGTATTATTATGTTCTTTCTGTTTTTGTATTTTTTGCATCATTGGCAAGTGAAGCCTAAGCAAAATGCCCTACCTATTAATATTTGTAATTATTGACAGTTTAAATGCATCCGGATTCTTTTTTTTCTAATATCATAGTCTATTTATCTTACTACAATTTTCAATAGCAAACATTCAAATGTACCTTGACTTGGCCCTTTATTGGCTTGACCCGAAGTCATTCAACATAGAGCAAAGTAATTTCCACTTTTTCTTTTTTTGGTTGGATCGACCAATTAAAGGTTTTGTATATATGAGGTAAAGTATGTCAAGATTTTTACCTCTTAAGGAACTGACGTAGATAATTAGTTTAAGTACGATCTTGGAATGATATGGTGAATAATAAGTAAACCAAGCATAAATAATAATAAAGAACAAGAAAGTAAATCAAACTCACAAGACACGCAAGATTTATAGTGGTTCAACAATATATACAATGTGTATATATTGTCTACGTCCACTTTGAGCCGCACCAGCTTCAATCCACTATGAATGAATCCAGTACAAACGTAGAACGCCTTTGTAGAATCCTAGCAAACCCTTGGTTACATCATAGCAATTACCTGAGACGATCACCTTGTCTGTTGCTCCTCACCACAAAAACCCTAGCTTCTCTCTCTAAAGCTAACACAAGAAATCTCTCACCGATCTCTCTCTACATTCATAATAATCTCTACATGAATAGTACCTATTTATATAGGTTACAAACTTGGCCACCAAGAATCCCTAGCTAATATTAGGAAACACCTTTCATATATTAGACAAGACATAAAATAGAAAATACCCCTTTAGGTTTCCACCCAGGACTAGAAAATCCAAACTCATTCCTAAAATAAGTCTTCAATACACAACAAAGTACTCGAACTGTATGTACTTTTAATTGAAGGAAAGAGACGAACAACAGACCAATCAACCTAGCAAAAGGAGTGCTACAAACCAGAAACCCCACTGATCCGTAGCCTTACTATAAAGAACAGAAAGACAATCAATAGACCCCAAAAGACAATGAGACAATGACCAAAAACAATTTCTGCCATAGCTTCACAACCAAACTTTGACTGGGCCAAAACAAAAGGGATGCTTTCCATTTTGAGGAACATACTGATTAAAGAACTTCCTTTTGGGAGACAAATAGAATTGTTTACAAGTATATCCCACGACCTCTTATCCATTTATTTTATAGAATAACAAAAATATCCTTATTTGATTAGTATTAATGAATTGAATTAATATAGTTAATGGAATCTGCAGTTGGATTAAATTAGATTAGTAAGATTAAAGTTATAGATTGTAATGAATATTATTTTGGATCATGAATTTTTATTTTAGCCAAACGCAAAATAAATATTTTTTACAACGAAAATGAAGAATTAAATAAAAAATATGAAAAATCTAATACCGCAAGTACTTATGTATACGTCTAAAATGAGCTTGAATGCAATTTATATTGCCTATAAATCGTGAAAATATGATAACAATTATAAATCTGTATAACTTTTTACATTTCTGAATCGGCTAGGTGGAGTAAATATCCTAACCGATTACACATAATCGACAACGAAATTGAAGAACGACTAGCCGATAGTGGATAATGTTCTTCGTATCTAAAGAAAACAAACAAAATATGTCAAGTTTCGATTATAAACCTAGACGATTGTGGATGGCTTTAAGTGTATTCTTCATGTATAAAGAACACATTCAAAATCGACTTGGAAACTGAAAAGTAACTAGCCGATTCTGACTAGAATTGAGTTATTAGACATAATTGAAGAACACCAAGCCTATTTTGAAACTTGAAATTTGCTTCAAAAAATAAAGTTATAAAAGCCGCTAGGAAATAATATTCCGACCTAGCCGATTTTCACATATGAAAAACACCACCCGTAATCGGCCAGATTTTATAATCATAGCCGATTGTAAATCATGTCGTTTGCGGATGGTGTTTTCAAATATGAAGAACATAGTGACAATCAGTTAGATTTTGATTATTAACCTAGCCGATTGTGTATGATATTTTTTATATGTGAAGAACACAATCACAGTCGACGAGGTTTTCATTAAATATCTAACTGATTGTAGGCAAAATAAACTTTGAGTGGCTCCGCCCTTGCACGCAGCTAAGCTCTATTTCCCGTCCATTTCATAATGGAAAACAAGGTGTAAAACAAAAGATAATTTAGTGATTTTGAAGTAATTTAGATTTGTATAGTAGAAGGAATAGTAAGGCGATTTAAACAAATAATATACCTCCTCTATCCCATTTTAGATGAAGGGTTTTCCACGCATATGAAGGAAGAATAGAGATATTAAAAAAATTTCCAGAAATACTCTTAATTACCAGTTGCTCCAAATTTTTAGTGTAGCCTTTAATGTGAAGAAAACTTGTTCTAGAAATATATAGTGGAGTATATGTTTATGCCATTTAGTAATTTGAGCCTACACAATTTTCTATGTTAGTGCCTGATATTGAGGCAGAGATAAATCAGGAATGTTTAGGAGAAAAATATGAAAACCTTCATCTAATTTGGTCTTGAAAATAATCCTACCCTTGATCTAAAATTGGACGGAGGGCGTATAACTTACTCATTTGCTAACGACTAGGACACCCTTACCCCACTATCCTAGATGGACTAATCCCAGAGCAGTTCCCGTAAAACTCGAGCAACCCCCAATTATGTTCTAATTAAATTATAAGGTAATTTTGACTTTGGGTCCCAACTTTTTTTCCATAGTTGCATTTAAGTCTCATAAAATTTGATATTAGAGTTTGGGTCTCAGGACTTGAGTTGACCGTCTTGACTTTCCAAAAGAGAGTTAAATAATTGAAATTACTAACTTGAACCTAACCTTCAAGGTATTTACTAATTATATCTTCCACCTTTTTTTATGCCCTATTATCTAATCTAAAATACCATTTGGATTACCATCGCCGCCGCCACCAAACAAACAGATGATTGATTACCCAGTCGAAAGCATGCCAAAGTATCATTAGTGGTTTGGCTATGCCTTTCATGGTGCAAAAACTCTAATTATTAATTGATAACGTTAAAAAAATAAGAAGAAAGGTTAGATATCAAAATCTATGTGATAAGTGCATAATCTACAATATTTTAGTGTCAAATTCATATGCTTATCTTGAACTATTCTTGTGAATTGGATTATATTATATGTATTTCTATTTTATATCCTTTGTTAGGATGAATCAACCGAAAAAAGTTGAAAAGGCTTTAAAATTGATAAGAAAGTGAAGTCTACATTTAAAAAAGGATCAAAGACTAAGTGGAGCTAGTTCAACCCAGAATTTTATATCATTATTGAGTAGAGAATAAAGATACGAATCCAACAGAGAAAGAACGAGGTCATCCGATGCAAAACGAAGTTGTTGTGAGAAAAATGGTGAAAAATACAATAAGACTTTTTATATAGTTGGTTCCCAAACTTACTATATGAGTTCGCGAACTCAACTTCAGCGAATTTCTCTTGGAAACTTCTTCATAATTTAGGTTCGCGAATCCACATTATGAGTTCGGGAACCTACTACACACCGACGATTTAGCCCTATATTTGAAAGCAGACAACTTTGACTATTTTTGGCTAGTTGTCGACCAGAATTCGAGCACGAGGAATTCTTCACTTGAGTTTTTATATAAGAAAAAACTCTAATTGAATTAACTACTTCTACACTAGAAAACACAAGGAAAACAAGGAGCTAGGGCTTGGAGTTTGGAGATTGATTTTTACGATTTCTAGAGTTGGCTTTAATTTGTTTCTTGTATATTTTTCATGGATTTTGGTTAATGCATTGGTTTTGTTATTCACTCTTTTGGCCATAGTTCAAGTTTTACGACATATAACAATTACTTGATTGTGTTCATATAATATGATTGATTGTTTTGTATGTTTAAGTCGTAAATTAAATATCTAAAAAACTTTTGTATAACTAGTGAGAGTTCTTAGGTAATTTTATCAGGAACCCTAACAATAAGTAGCAATTTGTGCCTCACTAGCGGTGTGACTAGCCAAGGAAGTCACGAGTTTGACTTAGGTTAAGTATGCCAAATAGTGCGATTTATTATTTATGAGTAACCCGTCTCACAAATCTTAATGATTTTCTCAAGTTGATCTCTTAGTGATGATCATTAGGTTATTTGGTGGAAAATAATTCATGTATTAACGATTGTAGTATGTGTTGATAAGGTGTAACAGACTATTACTTCGGACGGGAATACTTTAGAATTATTGGTAACATGAGAGAGTGAATGATGATATTAATATTTGATTGAATAACATGTCTAATAATGGACGACAATTTCCACCAACTTCTTCTTCTAATATTTTCTTAAATATTTTAAGCTTTAGTTTTCCGTTTAATATACTTTCGAACAACATCAAAATCTCACTGGTTACTTTAATTTTTGAATACAAACAACAACTCATATCCCCTTATGGATCGAATCCGTTCTTATTACAATACTTTTATTTATATTTATGAAGGGAAAAAAAATTTAACTAACTGATAACCGTTCACTATGTAACCTTCAGATCCGATCACTTCAACCACACGAATTGTTTATAAAGTTGTAGGGAATTTAGATATATACAATACAAAGAAGATTACCAACTAAGCAATACAAGAATATGATCGCAAACAATAACTTCAGTTGGAAAATACAATGATAATCAATTCTCTTATTGTTAATGCATACTTAAATCAGTAATACCAAGATTTTAATTTCTCTTCGGAACAACTAAAAAATCTCCCTAGTCATTTAAGTTTACGAATACTATTTAACAACCCATTTCTCTATATAGATCAAAATCATTTTTATTGTTATATTTTTGTCTATATTTGTGAAGTGAAAAAAAACCTAAATTAATTTTGACTAACTTAAAACGGATTACCGTGTAACTTTCAGATCCGATCACTTCAACCTCACTAGTTGTTTATAAAGTTGTACGGAATCTAGCTAGATACGGTACAACGACGATCACCTCCTAAGCAATACAAAAATATGATCGCTACTTAAACAATAATTTCAGTTCAAAATACAATGATAATCAATTTTCCTTATTGTTAATGCATACGTAAAGAAGACACACTAAGGTTCAAATTAATGAAAACCTGTATTCAAATTATGAAAAATAACCCACACCCCTTATCATCAAACAATAAATCTGTATCTTCATTAGATAGAAATCGAAACCCCACACTCAATGGATCAAATTAAAGATACCCCAGCTTCCATATTTTCGTTTCAAAAGTCCTTTTCTTCCTATCTTTCTTGGTTTTCGTCTTTTTTTTTTTCTTCTTATCAGTTGATAAGAGATGATTGCATTTTCATAAGCATCAAGAAAATTGACAATTAGGTGAATAATGTTACGTGATCCGAGAAAAAAAAAATGCGTACCCATATTTTTTTCACCATCGGATTTTGATGAGACTCACTGGAAGTTGGAGAGTGAAATTTGGTCGTGGTGCAGGTCAGTAATAAAAAAATGGTTTCCAAGAGTTTAAGTAAAATAAATAAATAAAGTAATGATCAAATTAAGTCAACTATAAAAAAAAAATTACCGGGACTCAAACCTCAATGTTGAACTTTCTAAGACTCAAATATAACATTTATTATAAAATTAGGATCTAAAATATAAATAATTAAATTATAATCGTCCTAACTTATAACCTGAAAAGTATAAGTTGTATGAGTTATCAAATTCCATGTTATAAATCTTTATGGTCAACCACTCTTCGAACATATACAATGTGGTAGCCCCTGAAGATATAAAATAGATTGTTCCAGCACATTTGTAGCACAACATATCAAAATGAGTTGTGCCCTGTCCATTAATATTTATAGTTACTGGCAGTTTAAATGTATTTGGATTCATTTTTTTTTAATATCACAATTTGTTTATCTTATTGTAATTTGCAATAGCAAATTAGAAAAGAACGTATAAAATCATCAAATCAGATAATCAATCATTCAAATATATATCTTTGACTTGGTCCTTTATTGGCCTGACCCAAAGTCAATCAACGTAGTGAAAATTAACTTTCATCTTTTTTTTGGTTGGATCAATTAATTAAAGATTTTTAAGATATAGGTAAAGTGCATGAATTAAATGGACTTATACTTGAAGAAAAGGGATGAACAACCGATTAATCAACCCAGCAAAAGGAGTGCTATAAGCCAGCAACCCCGCCAAACCATAGCCTTACCATAAAGAGCAAAAAGACAGTTAACAACCCCAAAAGACAATGAGTCAATGACCAAAAACCACTCCTGCCACAACTTCACAACCAAACTCTAACTGGGCCAAATCAAAAGGCGGTGCATTCCATTTCTGAGAAACATACTAATTAAAGAACTGCTTTTTGGGCTGCTCAGATAGAATTGTTCGTAAGTACATATTATGATTTTTTATCCATATATATTTTGTTGGGAAATAAAAAATGGTTATTACTAAAATTAATAATTTCTTACATAAATTAATTTTTGTTACTTTAATTAGCTTGATGGGTGCTAGGAACACTAGTCCAAACTTGGGTGGAATTAAAGCCATCCATTTTCACTTCTTAGTGAATGAGAAACCTTTGATTTATCCCACATTGGGTAAATCAAGGAGGAAGTTCATGCATATTACCACAAATGTTATATAAAAGGAAAAGAACTAGTGGATTGGATATGGACTTGGGAAATGGACTAGTGGGAAAATGCATACATGTGCGGTACTTCGCACCGAAGCACCGCAGGCCGCGGGCTTGCGGGCTTGCGGTGCTTGCGTGTGTTTTTGGTGCGACCCTTGGTGCGACCCATGGTGTGAGCGTGTGCCTGCGTGTGCACACGTGTACCCATCAATGAGAAAACGTT
>JAJJMC010022364.1:2922384-2952324 GCA_023531435.1 Papaver californicum | reverse complement strand
GTGTGTGCATTTTAATTCTAACCCTCCCTTAATCATCTTCAAGTTCTATGTGCTTGTTTTTCTCTGTTACAGGAAGTATATTATCCAACATATTTTATATAATGGTAAAAATATCGTTGCTTATTGGTATTATTGAATTGAATTAGTATTAGTTAATGCAGTGTGTAGCTGGATTAGATTAGATTATTGAAATTAAAATTATAGATCGTAATGAATGATTTTTTTAATCATGGATTTCTATTTTATCCAAACGCAGAACAAAGATTCTCACGGGGGAACGAAGAATCAAATGAAGTATATGAAAAATATAATGCTGTAAATACTTATATATACATCTAAAATAATCTCGAATGTTATATTTGTTGTTTGCAAATCTTAAAAATATAATAATAATTATAAATCTACGTAACTTTCTATGTTTTGAATCAGCTAGGCCGAGTAAATATCCTAACCAATTACATATAACAGTCTAGGAAATTGAAGAACATTTAGTTGATAGTGGATGGCGTTCTTCATATGTTAAGAAAATAAACAACATCTGTCAAGTTCTGGCCACAAACCTAGACGATTGTGGATGGATTTTGACCGTGTTCTTCATGTAAAAAGAACACATTCAAAATTGGATTAGCAATTGAAAACTAACTATCCGATTCTGGCTAGAAATGAGTTATGGACCTAAATCGACATGGAAATTGAAGAACACCTAACCGATTTTGTAACTTGAAATTTACTTCAAAAAAGGAACTTACAAAATCCGGTAGGAAATAATATTTCGACCTAGGCGATTTATACATATGAAAAACACCATCCACAATCGTCTAGATTTTATTGTTATAGACGATTTTTGATGGTGTTTTTTAAATGTGAAGAACATAGTTGTAATCAGTTAGGTTTTGATTATTAATCTAGCCGATTGTGTATGGTGTTCTTCATATGTGAAGAACACAGTCACGGTCGGCAAGGTTTTCATTAAATATCCAACCGATTATAGGCAAAATTTTTTTTGAAGTGTTCCGCCCCTGCACTCGCCTAGGGTCCTGTCTTTCCATCCTCTTCGTAATGGCGAACAAGATATGTAAAATCAAAGATAATTTAGTGGTTTTAAAGTAATTTAGATTTGTATAGTGAAAAGGATAGTAAAGTAATTTAAATAAATATAATATAACTTACTCATTTGCTAACAACTAGAACACCATTATCTTACTATCCTAGTTTAGATGGTGAGTTTTTGACGAGGGTTAGAATTGTTAAATCGTCCTTCTGCCTAGTTGCAGGAACATAGAAGTATCCGCACATACTTCTACGCATACTTCTGACTTCACATCAAAATACTAAATAATGTATTCCTACTTAGATTCCGCATGCGAATTAAGAATACAATCTCTACAAATAATTACATGCATTCTATATTGTTCATGTAGTCTATAATCTCTACATAATAAGTCTCAAGCTCCTAGATGAGTTGCCCACTAGTATAAAGCAACTTGAGTCTTCTCTAGTGTTATTCCTAGAGTTTAATGTCTTCTCTAGTGTTATTCCTAGAGCTTGTTGATACTCAAATTCTTATTCAAACAATATTAATTCACTGCTATATTCATAATCTAGGAATAGTTAATGCTTAATCCCCAAAATGCACTCTAGCTTAACGCTTCGTTTGTAACGAATACTTCTCTAATTGCTCTCTTGTGCTTAAATATGCTACTTTAGTGCTTTGCCCAAAGATAACCACGAATTATGCTTCACTTCTCTTGGACGCGCCACAAACAAGGATCAATGTCTTAAAAGACGCATTGGTCCTCTAAGCTAGGCTAACCCTAGACTTTTCTCTCATTAGCGCCAGGCTAGCACTAGATACTTGGCCTAGCACCACTTTGGCACCAATTTCTCGCCCTAACGCTGAAAGCACTAACTCCCCTTAGCTATCACATTTCAACCTAGCAGCGTCATGGCCTAGCGCGTCCTTGGATAGCGCGTTCTCGGCTGACACATCCTTGGATGGCGCGTCCACGGCTGGCACGTCCTTGGTTGGAATGTCCTTGGCTGGCGCGTCCTTGGCTCGCACGTCCTTGGCCAGCGTGACCATGGAAAGCACGTCCCAGCCCTAATACGTCCCTGAGAAGAGCGTATATCCTTAATGCGTCCTCGAGTACAGTGTTTCCCAGCCATGACGTCCAGCATGATGTGTCCTTGAGTACAGTGCTTTCTAGCCATGACGTCCATCCTGATGCGTCCTCGAGTACCAGTGCGTCCCAGCCATGGCATCCATCCTGATGCATCCTCGAGTACAGTGCTTCCCAGCCATGATGTCATCCTGATACATCCTCGAGTACCAGTGCGTCCCAGCCATGACGTTCATGTTTGTTGCATCCTCGAGCACCAACGCTCCAGCCACAAGCGTTCTCGAGTGCAAGTGCGTCCCTAGCTAGTTTCCTTGACCTAGCACAAGCACCTTGGCCAAGTGACTTAGCGCAAGAACCCTTGGCCACAAGCCCATTGGCACTAGCACGTTGGTGCTAACTATCATTGACTTAACTAGTTTCCTTGACCTAGCTGGTTTCTTTGAGAAGTGCTAACTTCAAACGTTCTTGGCGCTAGCTTCCTATCCCTAGCATAATTGACGCTTGCTAGAAGCTATGCATATTATCCTTTCTCCTGAGACGTTAGCACATTAGTTTTTGTGCCTAAATAGCTAGCACATTACTATTTGTGCTAAGAAGCTTGTACTAGCCTTACTAACTACTTCCCTCAGAAATGTGCCATTCTTTTCAATATTGGCCTAATGCCAACTCTAACCTTATATGGTTTTCTAATAAGCCTTCTTGCTTAAGAAGCTCTCTACAATATTGGCCTCAAACGTCTTCCAGGCTTATGCTAAGTCACTTCTGAGCTAATAATTAGCCATTAAATATATTACTCCTAAGCTAGTACATGACCACTAAACTTACTAGACTCGACACTAATCAGTATGATTATCAATTCAGTGAGTTGAACAACTTTCCTCACTGACTTAGCAAGTCATTTAAATTGAATTGACTTAATCAAAACAATAGTGGTCTATGACTCCACTAGCAAATCTTTGTCTTCTTTTCCGTTCTTTTAGCTTTAACTTTAACTCCAAGTCTTTAATCCCCAAAGTCTTTGGCTAAATTTTCTTTTAATCCAAAACCCAAAACTTGTAACAAAAAGATAAATACCCAAAGAAACGTAAAATAGAACAAAGTAAAAATAATACTAAAAACAAAAAAAAAACCTAAAAAATAAATCTAAAACTCAAAACTTAAAGACAAGTCCTCGGCAGTGACGCCAAAAATTGATGTATTTGAGAAATAGTGGTAAAAGATTCGATACTCAGACTTATAAAGATTTGATTTTTAAACTTAATTTTTAATACTGAAAATAAAGAAGATTAAATTAAAATTGATTTCAAATTATGGAAAGAACTGAGACTAAGGATTCCACCATTAGCCAATTTTTCAAGTGATTTAGCATTAATAATTATCTTGCAATTCATATATTCAATTTATTCAAAATATTTCCAAGGTTAGATTTCCAAAATAATAGTTGTAAATCAAAAGTATGAGACATCAAAAGCTCTAAACTCAGCATGACCCATCAAAAGAAAACACAACTAATTGATAAAAAATATTTTTTTCAAATTTAATTCAAAGTAAATAATGATAAAGAATTATAAAAAAATAATAAAATAAGAATTACCACTTTATTATTGGAAAAATGGCTTCCTCCGTCGCCCAGTGATGGTGTTTAGCTCATCTTGTTGGAAACACTCTCAAAATAATTGTTCATAGCTCAAAAAATGTTTACAATGAAGAAATAAAAATAACACAGAAGGTTTGATACGAATATAAATGTTGCAGACCGTGTTCTCTATGTGGACGAAGATAATAGAATACACTAACAATTAAGTACGGATCCTGGACGCTGAAAAAATATGAAAGAATACGCAACAGTTTCAACGAATCTTTTGTTCTGTGATTTTCTGCACTTCTTCTTCTTCCTCGAGAGTATTTTTTTTCTCCTGAATTTTTTTTCACTGCCTCCCGATGATCTTTTTTCTTCGATCTCTTCTCTATTTATAGGCTTAGCTAACCCTAAAAACCAATCCTAATCGATAAGGATTAAAGAAAACAATCCCAAACCAACTCAGATTCTTGATAAATCAAATTACCGAAGAAAAAATATTCACCGGCAACAAACTTCCTTGTTTGTATCTTCACACATCTCTGAGTTGTTAGATATATCCCAAACAAGAGAGGGTTTAATTATAGAAGATGTCCTCTCCTATTACACGTAACTGCCAAACACATAAAACCCAAAAAAATCCCGAAAATTTCTTTTCCACTCTGTTTTCTTCTGTGGCCGGAAATATCCCTTATTTTACGTGAACAAACCAGCTACCATCCCTGTTTTATGCTAACAGGATGATACCAATCCAAATCCATGTATAACTCCAAGAAAATCTCGCTCAAATTCAATCCAGAAGATCTCTTCACATGTAAGGGCATTTTTCCCTCCATTTTTGAATTTTGAATTTAAAGAAGGGGTGCCTGTAATTCAACTGGTGGGTGCCTTTATCAATTTGTCTTGGGTGCCTTTAGTAATTTTGTGTGTGCCTTTAATAATTTTTCGGGGGTGCTTTTATCATTTTTTAAGCCAATTTTTTCACAAATGTTTATTTCCTAAAAATACTTACAAACACATAAAATCACACAATAAGTATAAAATCGAGCACTAACAAAATAGATAATTACGGACAAATTAGACACAAAAATGTGTCTATCAAATACCCCCAAACTTATTATTTTCCAGTCCTCGAGCAAATCTAATCTAGAAATAAAATAAAAACCTAACTCATTTTTGCAGGAATCGCGACTATATTTAGCATATGTAATAAGCCTTTAAACCCCTAGGTGTCCCTAGTGGACGAGTTTTTACTCATGAGGGTTTACAGGAGGTATAGCCATAAAACCTTTACTCCAAACCCTAGCTACCTGTGAACGATTGAGGGTAAACAGTAAACAAGTTATTTAGTTGGCATACTAAATTCTTCGGCTATGGGAATCATTACCCTATATGAGTCCAATTACTGTACACGAGTTTGCACTCAGCGTACTAAAATTCATATATAAGAAAACAAAGCTCTACTTAGATAGGTGTTCAACCACGGTGCTCAGAATCTATCAAAGTACAATCACATGAAAAGATTTAGAAGATGGATATAGACAAAATGAAGTTCGCGCATGTTCACTAAGTTGAACGGTGTTTCCCATATCTGTCTGAAGGTCAGTGCCAGGATGAATCCTAATGGATTGAGATACGCTCCCACTGGTCTTAATCCTAATACTCATATCGACTCCACTGGTATATACAAGGGCCAATCGATTGATTTATTGAAAATAAAAAAACTATAAATGTACTGACGATATGATTGGATCAAATTGAATCCAAGCGCATGGTCCTTATCAGCATCTTACATGATAGTTCTCATGGATCCTGCGTTCCACGCTTGCTTAGGCGACGGAAACAGGGAGAACACACACATATTGCTATCAAAGTGTCAATACTTGATTTTTTTTTTTTTTTTTTTTTTGAAAACAAAAATATAATAATGGGGCTTGATCTCGAACACTCTATTTCATCCTGGCGGTGATAATAATTCGATATTGGTGCCCCACCAAATCACTTACAGAAACACAAAAATTGCAAAAATAAAAACAGAAGGTGATATGGTCGAGATAAACTCCGAGATATGGTGACAACTATCATGTTATTTCTAACACCTGAACTCTGTCCTTTTATGAATAGACCATTTAACTGGGCACACCAATTCCTATAGAAAAAGATCTAAGTTTCCATCTACCTAGAATGGTTAGTGTCATCCCGAATTGTTCACAAGCTTCTAAATTTTGGAGTTTTATTATTGCACTAAAAAGTTTATCCCTTACCCCCAAACTTAAATTAAACAGTTTCCTCAATGTTTCAAAATAAAGGGCAGTACCAATAGATAAGTAAAAAGAGGTAAGTCAGAAAGATAGTACCTGGGTGAAGCGTAACAATCCTTCTATGGAGAATAAGACAGAAAATAAAAACCTATAAAAATCTAGTAATATACAAAAACAACCTTGATGGCCAATCAAGGTAAACAGGGTCCTCCAGAGGGACCTCCTCAACATCACCTGTAGGAAAAGGATCTAAAAATGGTTTCAATCTCTGACCGTTAACCTTGAAAGGACTTCTACCATCTTGAGTCTCAATCTCAATAGCACCATAAGGAAAAACAGTACGAACAACAAAAGGACTGGTCCGCCGAGAGCGTAACTTCCCGGGGAATAGATGCAAACGAGTATCATACAGAAGAACTTTTTGACCTGGAGAAAATGACTTTCTTAAAATGTTTCTATCATGCAAAAGTTTTATTTTGTTCTTATACTCCCTAGCACTATCATATGCATCTTTCCGAATCTCTTCCAACTCATTGAGATGGAGCTTCCTGTGAGCTCCTGCCTTGTCAAGTGAAAAATTTAACTGCTTTACAGCCCAATATGCTCTATGTTCTAACTCGACGGGCAGGTGACATGCCTTGCTAAAAACTAGACGATAAGGTGACATTCCAATAGGGGTATTAAACGCAGTACGGTAAGCCCATAAGGCATCAGTAAGCCTCAACGACCAGTCTTTCCTATTAGGATTAACTGTTTCTCTAGAATACGTTTTATCTCCCTGTTGGAAACCTCTACCTGACCACTATTCTGTGGGTGATATGGGGTAGCTACTTTATGGGTAATACCATATATCTTCGTCAAAAGCATAAACGGTCGATTACAAAAGTGTGACCTTCCATCACTAATTATAGCTCGCTGTGTACCAAAACGTGCAAATATGTTATCGTTCAAAAACTGAACCACAACATTGTGGTCGTTTGTTTTACACGAAACCGCCTCTACCCACTTAGATACATAGTCTACAATGACAAGGATGTAAAAATAACCAAAGGAACTAGGAAAAGGACCCATAAAATCAATGCCATTTCTAGGTTTAGGCTCGTCCTGTTCAAGCTTGATCTCTCGAACCTACTTGAAAGTACTCTTTTGCAGTACATTTTTTTCAACCTAAAAAACCTTGATAACCTAATCCCAAAATAGTCTCTGCAAAACATGAACAACCCACCAAAAAATCGTTCTAACTAAATTATAGGGTAATTTTGACTTTAGGACCCAACTTTTTTTTCTTCCATAGTTGCATTTATGTCATACAAAATTTGATTATAGTTTGGGTCTCAGGACTCAAATTGACAGTCTTGACCGTCTTAAAGAGAGTTAGTAATTGATATTACTAATTTACACCTAACCTTCGTGGTACTTACTAATTATACCCTCCTCCCCTCCTTATGCCCTATTATCTAATCTAAATTACCACTGTCGTCGCTAATATACAAAAAAACTGTTGATTACCAATCAAAAAAATCCAAAGTATCATTAATGGTTTGGCTATGTCTCTCACGGTGGAAAGAATTATATTATTAATTGATAATATTTTTTTTTTAAAAAGGTTCGATATCAAAATTTATGTGATAAGTGCATCATCTATTATATTTTCGTGTCAGATTCATATGTTTATCTGGTAGTATTCTAGTGAACAGGATTGTATTACGTTTATTTTCTATTTTGTAGGATTTTTTAGGAAGAATCAACCGAAATAAATTGAAAAGTATTTTAAAAGCATTAAGAAAGCAAAACCTCAAAATTTTATGAAACCCTAGATATCAACTTTTTCTCCATCTATCAAATTAATACAATTAACATAAAAATATAGGTGAAACGAGGATAAATTTAAGTGGGTTTGATGCACATACTATTTTTCACGACCAATCACCTTGATTTTTGTTTTTCGTCTTCGATCTCAGTCGTTTTTTCCATCAACTATTGTAAACACAAAAAACCAACATAATTTTTCATCAAACATGCCATCAGTTTTTTCTTTCCTGTTTTCTCCCTAGCCTTCTCTCATAGGTTTTGGATCTCTGTTTTTCTGTTATAACCTCTAATAGAGATAAAATAATGGGAAAAATATTGAATAAGGGGTAATACGTGTGTTTGTGGTGGGTTTGACTTTATTGGGTCTGATTATCGATCATCCATAATTTTTTTGATTAAACTTGGATTTGATGACAACATGTGGCATCGAGAGATCTATTCAAATACAGAAGGTTAAACTTATCATTTCCATCATCTTGCGAAATCTTATATTCCAAGATTTTGACTGGTCAATGTGCGATAAATTGACTATTTAACTTACTTGGAAAGAAACTGGAATCTCATAGCATATTCCCAAAAACTGGAATCTCATGGCATATTTCCAAGTGTTATCATAATTTTGGAGCATACTACCCATTTTCCCTTTGCAATATTATGTGATATATTGTATCATACACAAAATTTTGATTAGTTTTATTGATTATTATAATTTATCTCAAAAATTTGTCAACTTACTCATTATAATAATTAAGCTACTAATTATAGTACTTAGCACTAACTACTAAATAACTATCTCAAAGTATAGTAGAAGAGTATAAGAGAATATGAGATAGATTTATTATTAACTTATAAGAAATATAATAACCAACTTTTACAACTCCATGGGTATTTATACGAAACCAAACATGGAATGGATGTTTGTGAGGATGACACCTAATTCTATTAGTGTCATCTTATGTATACAACACCCAACTACTTTGTCATGCATAAAGACATCAAGTAGATTACTAACAAAAGCTACTAGATTAGTATCAACCTATTAATTAGCTTCATGTCACATTGTTTTCATGTGTAGAGACACCACATTATGTGACTAAGTAACTACTTGGTTACTCACGATTCCACTTCTAGTGGATAGAGTTAGGAATATAATACATGGATGGGCATCCACATATATATAATACTCCCCCTTGGATGTCCATAATTTTAGGAATATTTCCTCGTTAAAACCTTGACAGGGAAAAACCCAAAGGGAAAAACCTGAACGAAGGAAAAAAAGTACAATGCCAAAAATTTGTTATGCACAAGTTACCTCGTTAAAACCTTGATATGGAAAAACCCCGAGAGAACAAAACCTTGACAAAAGAAAAAGAGTACAACGCGTCTAAATCCAAGATTAACTCCCCCTGATCAAAACTTCACACTGCTTGTACAGATGCCGTATTCCGATCCCGTAAGCTAGCTTTATGAATACTGTTGTTGGACTTGGTGAACAAATTTGCATAGTTTTTACATGATTGTATCTTCTGGATACATATCTCTTTATTTTTTTTGGATGGTGAGAATAAAATAGCTTTGGTGAAATATGCTTTTTGCGATCACCCTTGATGTAACCTTCCTTCATCTGTGAGATACATGTTGCATTATCTTCATAGATGATGGTTGGTACTTCTGTGATAGAATGTAAATCACATGAACTTCGTAAATGAGTGATTATTGATCTTAGCCATACACATTCTCTGCTAGCTTCATGGAGGGCGATAATCTCAGAGTAGTTGGAGGAGGTAGCTGGAAAGCTCTGTTTTCACAATCTCCAAGAAATTGCAGTACCGTCACTAGTAAACACATATCCAATTTGTGAAATAGCTTTGTGTGGGTCGGAGAGATAACCTGCATTTGTATATCCCTTTAGTTGAGAAGTATGGGATAAATCCTTTGAGTAAAACAATCCCATGTTTACAGTACCCTGAAGATATCAAAAGATATGTTTTACACCTTCCCAATGGCTCTTTGTTGGAGCAGAGATGAATCTTGCTAACAAATTAACTGCAAAAGAAATGTCAGTTATAGTGTATTGAGCAAGATACAATACTGCACCAATTACACTCAAATATGGTACTTCTGGACTAAGAAGAATTTTTTTTTCTTCCTTTGGACGAAAAGGGTCATTTTTAGTGTCAAGATATCTTACTACCATAGGAGTGCTAAGAGGATAAGCTTTATCTATATTGAAACATTTTAAAGTTTCTAACTTTACATATTTGTTGAATAAGTATGCCACTCGGGTAGTGTTCGATATACAAGCCGAGACAATTTTTTTTTCCAAGATCCTTAATCTCAAATTCGCCCCTTAATCATTCAATTGCTTTTATAGAGTTCTTCAGGAGTTCCAACTAAGTTGATATCATCAACATATACAATAGAAAATCCTATTGTGGTCTTCTTTATAAAGAGACATGGGCAAATAAAATCATTTACATATCCCTTAGTTATCAAATATTCACTAACACGATTATACTACATTTGTCCAGATTGCTTTAATCCATATAAAGCTTTGTTAAGTTTGAGTGAACACATATGGCGTGGTTTGTTCTCAGAAAATCTAAATCCTTCTGGGATTTTCATATGTATATTTGTATCTAATTCTCCATACATATATGTTGTAACCACATCCATTAAATGCATATCGAGTCCTTCAGAGACTACCATACTTATCAAGTATGGGAATATAACATCATCCATAATAGGGGAATATCTTTCTTCGTAGTCAATCCCAGGTCTCTGTGAGAAACCTTGTGCTACAAGTCTCCCTTTATAGCGAACAACTTCATTTCTCTCATTATGTTTTCTTAGAACACCCATTTGCAACCAACTGAGTTCACATTTTTAAGTGTTTGAACTGCAGGTTTAAAACATTACGTTTAATGAGAGAGATTAACTCTGCTTTAATGGTGTTCTTCTATTTTGGCCAATCATGCCTTTCGCGACATTCTTATATAGATTGGGGTTCACAACCATCTTTATCCATAGTAATCTTAGTACCTACTGTAAACAAAAATTTATCATCGACAAGAAGTTTGTTACGAACCCATATTTCTTTCTTGCATGCAAAATTTATGAAAATTTCTTCATTTCCTGGCACCGTTTCCCTTTAGGGGCATTTTCCTCGACTAGAGGTAGTAAGTTTGGATATGAGAATTGTTCATGTATAGTCTCTTTGTGAGCACTATCTTTGTTGATTCTGGTTGGCTTTTCCTTTATATAGGAGCAGAATCTTTTGAACCAATGGAACCTCCATGCTTCAAGCATACCTTAGACGACTCATTTGCTAGACCAGTCAAGACCTGTCCAACTGGGACACTAGTACATTTCGGAACATTTTTAGCTGGTATGTACGATTTATTATTCTTGTTGTATCAACAAATACATCTGGCATTGAATCAGCAATATTCTGAACATAGATAATATTCTGCACTTCAATTTCAGATTGACTTGTGTGTGGGTCAAGCTGATATAGCGTAGGTACATACCAAGAAAGTTTACTCTGTTCTTCTGGCGGCTTAAGTTCTCCCCCTAATTGTGGGAAAACTGTCTCATCAAAATGACAATCAACAAAACGGGTTGTACTATATCACCAGTTAAAGGCTCAAGATATCTAATAATAGATGGTGAGTTAAAACCAAAGTACATATATGACTTTCCTACATTGTGGGCTAAATCTAGTGCGTCGTGGAGGTGCAACTTGCACATATACACAACAACCAAAAACAGGCAGATAAGAAACATTTGGTTAATAGCCCAAAACAAGTTGTAAAGGTGAGTATTGATGATTTTCAGTAGGCCGAAGTCGAACTAAGGCCGCAGCATGTAAAATAGCATGCTCTCAGGAAGAAACGGGAAATTTTGTTTTCATTAACATGGGTCGGGCTATTAACTGCAAATGTTTAATAAATGATTCAGCGAGACCATTTTGAGTATGAACATGGGCTACAAGATATTCAACATCAATACCAGCAGATAAACAATATGCATCAAATTTTATGATGTAAATTCACCAGCTCCATCTAGTCGAATAGACTTTATAGGAAAATATGGGAAATATTCATGCAATCTAATTATCTAGGCGAGAAGCCAAGCAAATGTAATATTTCGTGTGGATAAAAGATAAACATGTGATCATCTAGCAAATACCTCAATTAGGACCATAAGATACTGAAAAGGTCCACACTGAGGGTGGATAGGTCCGCATATGTCTCCATGGATCCTCTTAAGAAAAGTTGGTGATTCAAGAACAACTTTTGTCAATCAGGGTTTGAGGATCAATTTTCCAATAGAGCAAGCAATACAATTTATATATGTAGTTAACAAAATCTTCTGGCTCTATAACGGATGTGCTTGAGAATTTTGTACAATTCTACTCATCATGGTAGATCCTGGGTGTCCTAGACGGTCATGCCAAAGCTTGAATATTTTTGGATCATTAAACTTCTGGTTTATGAAACTATAAGATTCAATAACTTTGATTGTTATAAGATACAACCCTGAAGAGATAGCTGCAAGCTTCTCTATAACAAGCTTCTGGCATGTGTCAGATGAAGTGATACATAAGTATATATACGTATCTTCATTTATCGTTTCTAGATGATATCCATTTTTGCAAATTTCTTTGAAACTTAACAGATTTCTCAAAGATCTCGAGGAATACAAGGCATCACTGATCATTTCTGTACCTCCTGGTAAGATAGTATTGGCTCTTCAAGAACCATCTATTAAATTTGTTGAACCAGAGATAGTGTTTACTTTTGCCTTATATCTAAATTTGTAAAATACTTATTACTGCGAAATATTGTATCAGTAGTTCCGCTATCTACCAAACAAATATCTTCCCCGTCAAGATTGATTTCTGATAGATTACTTCTAAAATCCATATCCTTTACAAAAATAAATATAATGCATGAATACAAAGAGTTAATAAAACATACATTTTATATTAAACATGTAACTATACGTATAAAAGATAGTATGCAAACCAAATATAACTTAGATACTACACTACTCAATAATAGAAACAGAGCCTACAGGACGAGATTCATGATTTCTCAGTAATAACTCATTATTTTGTTCTGCAATAAGCAGGCATGATATCAATTCTGGATATTTTCTAAAGCAACGCTCTCGATATTGTTGCTGCAAGACGACACTCGAGGCGTGAAAATTGGTAAGTTTTTCTCTAGCAGTTGTTCATCAGTTACACTCTCATCATATAATTTCATCTGTGAAGTGATTCCAAAAAACGCAGAATTATACTCGGATACAGATTTAAAATCTTGTAAACGTAAATTTAACCAACCTTTTTTATTTTTGGGGAGGATAACCATCTTCAGGTGGTCATACCTATCCTTCAATAAACTCCACAGAACCTCATGGTATTTAACGGTCAGATATTCAGATCTTAACCCGTAGTGGATATGATGACGGAGAAATATTAAAGCCAATGTTCTATCCTGCTGGGATGCAACATTTTCCGCTGTATGGGCAAGATTCTTATCATGAAGATGTAACTCAACATCTAGTATCCATCAAATAAAGTTGTTGTTAGAAATGTATAAAGCTGCAAAATCTAGCTTAGTTAAATTTGACGACATAACAATAATACGGCAGCGTCTATTTTATCGGAACCAATAATAACCCAAAGCTCGAAGTGAATAGAACTAACTCTTGCTGATAATGTATAATAATTAAGCTATTAATTATAGTACTTAGCACTAACTACTAAATAATTATCTCAAAGTAATAGTAGAAGAGTATAAGAGAATAGGAGAGAGATTTCTTATTAACTTATCAGAAATGGGATAACTCCATGGGTATTTATAGGAAACCAAACATGGAGAATGGATGTTTGTGAGGATGACACCTAATTCCATTAGTGTCATCTTATGTATACAACACTGTTTTCTCGATAAAAACAAATGTACTGCAAAATGGTACTTTCAAGTAGGTTCGAGAGATCAAACTCGAACAGGACGAGCCTAAACCAAGAAATGGTCGTTCACGTCCTGCTTCGATTATAAAAATTGAAAGTATTTGGGAAGGTATTATGGGGTGAAAGCAAAGAAGGTTGAAAAAATATCAGTGTTACAATGTATGAAGAAGAAAATGGATTATCTTAGACGAATCGCTAATTCTGTAGGATTTGTTTCTTCAGACTGAGTATCTTGTATGTCATGTTTCGAATAGATGAGAATCATCTATTTATAGTTCAGAGGAGACACACTTATTTCTCGTAAGTCGTGGAAGTTAGAGAGGGAAGACCTGTCTGACCATTACTCCTCATCCTCCCAACTGCTATGTAACCGCCCACTACTTGTTGCCTTCTTATTCGTGGAGGTGGTACCACCAACCACGATGTCATAGACCGCCATACCAATACCCCAATGAGAATCCTCCCATGTTGTATTTGATATCTCGTGGAAATAGTGGAGTCATAAGCCACTATGGTTTTGATTAAGTCAAGCCAAGCCAAATAACAGTCAGTGAGATAACTTGTGCGACTCACTAGATTTACAGCCAAATTGATTAGTGTCGAGTCTGGAAAGTTTAATAGTAAAGTACTTGCATAAAAGTAACATGGCATATTTTTTGGCTAAGTATTAGCTCATAAACGACTTATCGTAAGTCTGAGATGCATTTGAAGCTAAATGTTGTAGAGGGTTCCTTAAACAATGAGACATAATAGTATTCGTGTAAGACTCAATGTAGGACCTATATTGAGAAAAAGATATATTTTTGAGGAAAGTAGCTAGCAAGCTAGCACTAGCTACTTAGCGCAAATAATAATGTGCTAGCTTCTTTGATATAAAAGGTTAATGTGCTAACTATCAGGAATAAGACCAATATGCACAACCTCTGGTAAATATCAATTGTACTAGGGCTAGGAAGCTAGTACCAAAAAGGTTTTAAGTTAGCACTTCAATTGTATAGTTAGCACTTAGGTTTTAGCATTAATGTACTTATGACTAGGTCGCTAAGTATGGCTATGTTAAGCCAAGGGTGATGGATTTGGTAGAGACGTATATGAGCTATGGCGCATTCGGCTTTGAAGGCGCATTGGAGAAGCTGGCGACGCTGAGGCTAAGAGACGCATATGAGCTAGGGCTAAGACGCCAAGGATCTAGCTAGGGACGCATCGTCCTTGGAGACGTATTGGCCTTAGCACTAAGGCCGGTAGGACGCATAAGAGAGGTTGTGACGTTCTAGGGCTTGGGTGCATAGGATCCTAGGAGACGCATAAGAGATGAGTGATGCGCCAAGCTTGATAGAGACGCTTAGTACTTAGCTAGGGGCGCATAGGCCACTTAGATACGTGCTTGGCATTGGCATCGTGGCTGGGAATCGGGGACACACTAGGAATTAGCGTTTTGGCTAGAACGCGGCTGGAATTCAAGGGTGCCAAGGAGAAGACCAATGGTGCCAAAGATCTAGGGGTGCCGCTGAGGAGGCCACGTGACGTGCTTGAATCATGGTGGAGATATATTGGTCTTGAGGATGCATTAAACTAAGGGCGTATTGTCCTTTGCCGTTACTCGAGGGTGCATCAGGCTAGAGCTAGCCAAGACAGATAGCACTTTTGGCACTAGAATTAGGGTTATCACTTTAGTGCTAGGGTTTAGGTTCCAAGGTGGTGATACGATGGCTAAGGCCTTATTAGGCTAATATGTGCTAGCTAAGACCATTTTTGGTTACTTAGCGCTTCTCAGATGCTAGGGTTTAGCATCAGAAAGTTATCGCTTTTAGCGCTATTGTGGCTAACTAGTGCCAATACGGTGATAAGCCAAATAGCTAGTGCTAACTTGGTGCTAATATGAGAAAAGGATAGGGTTATCCTAGCTTGGAGATTCAATGTGCCTTTTATGGCATTGCTTCTTAGTTGTGGCGCATCCAAGAGGAGTGGCGTATTATTTATGGCTTATATTTAAGCAAAGTTCTAAAGTAGCATATTTAAGCTCGGAAGAGCAATTTGAAAAGCATTCGTTGTGAATGAAGTGTTAATCTATGATTTATTTCATGGTTTAAGCATTAGTTATTCCGAGTTTAATGGACGTTGCTAGAACATTGATGCGTATTCAAGGAAAGTTCAAGGAATTCAGTCGTGGAATTTATGCGACTTGAGACTAGTTCGATATGGTATGAATAATATGAGTATTGAGGAGGCTACAAGGCCATTTTATAATATTTAGAGAGAATCTGTGTTCTTAATTCGCTTCCGGAATATACATAGAGACACTGTATTCTATATTAAGCATATTCGCATAAATATGCACACATATGTTCTTGTTGCTTAGCAGAGGGAAATTTTGTAATTTTATCCCTTATCAAAAACTCACCATCTACATTAAGTCCCCTTCTTAGTGAGGAACAGTGATGTTGCACAGTAAGCACTAGATGGTGATAACATGCTTTCAATAATTATATATGCATAATTTAAATTTTAAGGGTAGAGGAAGATATACTTAGCTTCTGGGATATTAAGATGTGCACCCCTTCGTGCTAAATTTGGTTGGGGATAGTAGGCGCCCTTGTCTCTTCTTGAAATATTTATTAATACGGGTGGGAAAAGGCCAAAGTCGGCGAGGCCAATTAGAAGGAAACTTTGCACCACTTTTTTTTTCTCTTTTTTTTTAAGGTTTCCTAGTCGGACAAGGATTCTTCAAGTTGGGACTTATATATATATTTCTTCCCCCTTTTTTATACCACGGTGACTTCTTCTTTTTGTTTTTTTAGTGGATTAACAAGAATTGATCTTGTATTCCAAGTTACAACATTAGCAAGTGTGAGAACTTAATTTTGAGTAAGTACCATGGCCAACCAAAACAAGAAGGTAAGTGCTCTTTTCTTTCCATATTTTTTTAATGCTAGTATAGCTTTTTTTTGGTGGAACCGTGAGGCCGATGCCAACAATCCCACTCTTAGTGACCCTTTGACCATTGCAGCGTTTCTAACACTCTGGCTGTCTAGAGATGTATTTGAAGACTTCCTCGTTGGCAATTTCAAGCTTCCAGTTGTCCCTCTGGCAGTAACACTTGCTGGTGGAGAATGTATCCCTCTTGGTAAATTGTTTCCCGGTTCTTTGTATTCTCATTTAGATTCATTGGCTCGTGATATAAATACTTCTAACGGGTTTTTAAAGATTGATTCTTGTGTTTATACCACGTTTCTCCAAGCATGGTTACGAGAGAAATTCCCAAATATGTGCCTTTGTCGAAGCATCTGAATTTACGGGGAGCCGTTGAATATGCAAGGATCCGTCGTTGGTATAGAAGAAATATTACCTCTATAGATTTGACTGATTTGATAGATATCCAGAGCGAGGTGAACTTCAAGCCTTGGCATTCTAAGCATGGGAATATACTTTCATTTACTACTTTTGTTGGAGAGGTCGAGGGGGTTCTTTGGTCAGGTCCACAAAGGCAAGTTAATTCATTTTCTTCTAGACAGAATATATTCATAAATAGCTCCACCTCAGGTTATATCCTTGCTATTCGTTTAGAAGGTTATTCGGTACAAGCATACAACATCGATCGTGCGGCTCGTCAGATGAGTTTTGACTAAGAAGTACATCGTAGTCACAGTGTAGCTCCGTCTATTACAATGTTGAAGAAGAATTTGGATGTTTGTCTTTCTGAGGGAATAAACATTCCTTTCTTCATTCAGGGTAGGAAACCTCGTATATCGTCCATGTATGCACGTTTCTCGAATGATGAGAGGAGACGCTTCAAAGAATTCCTCTCGAGACCTCCACTGATGACTGGCGCCCCTTCTAAGGAAGACAAAGCTCGGAGTCTCAATTTGCAGAGCTCATCTAAGGCAAAACGGAAGCTAATTATTGACGCATAACAGGAGGTAAGGGTCTTTTCTATGACTTCTTAATTCTGGAAACGTGAATTTTGTGATTCTTATCTTTTATTATTTTTGCTAGACTCGTGTTGTTCGTCCTCGGATGAACGTTGCTTCTGTTACTGCGAATAGTCCCAAGTATGTAAGGAAATGAACAAGGACGATTATTCCCGGAAGTAAGACTGGCCCTCGCAAGAATGTAAGTGTTCCACCTGTCATTCTCAATTCTCGTGCATATATATATTTTATGAGATATATATTGTCTTGTCTTGGTGTAGCATGTGAGTATAAGTGTTTGTGTTGACTCTGGTGACGCTCCTGAGACTTCGGGAGATACTATAAGCATGGAAAAAGGGCATGAATCCATCAAATAAGAGCTCGAAGAAACATCTCGTAAGGAGGAAATCCATGAAAACCCTGAATCTGATACTATCAATGATGAAGTAAGCAATGGAAGTGAAATGGTGCTGGACTCTTCCACCGATTTGCATCCTCCTTAAGTAAGTTATACCCTCCTTGAAATAGTAATAATCCTGGTACCCTTTGAATTCTCATATAAGTATAACTAGACTTGAAATTTTCTAAGTATTCGTAAATTTTCGTCGTCAGAAAATTTCAGAAATATAATGCTTGGGAAATACGCCATAGGATCTTCATACGACCTCCATTTTGGATTATTGACACCTCTATATTTATTAGAAAACAATTTCCTACAACCTAGCAGGTATAAATCCAGTTTTTAAGCTTGTTTGGGGCGTCAAAACGACTGAACAGTAGAACTCAGGAAATATCCAGGAAAATCCTAACAGTTTTCAGATTTGACTCCACTAGCCGTTTTTGCCATAACTCTTAGCTCACTTATCCGATTAACACGTACTTTTAACACGTTGTAGTAGACATAAATAAAAAACCTTTTTATATAAGAACCATACCCATATTTATCACCAATTATTGTCAGCTCCAGGGTTTCCGGGAGGCAGTGAAAAATGCTTTTGGGATGTTTTTTGTAAAACATCTTGTGATTGTTCCGTCTCATATAATATATTGAATAACACTTTGATATGATTATATATGATGTTTATGAGTATGTATCAAAAGTTATATACGATAAGTTTTATGGTTCATATTCAAGAATTTTGTGTTTACGGCATTCTGACTCAATTTTCCCATATCCTCTCTATTTTTAGGGGAGAATGACCAAAATCAGAGAGTTGGGCTTGCTAACAGAGAAACAAGAATTACCACTAATCCTGACGTAGATAATATCCTCTCCCTAAATGAAAATCATGAGAATATTTATGCTTGCATGCTTGTTGAGTGTAGTGCTTCCGCCGAGTATCCTGGTGCAGGTATTAATGTTGACTTTGGCTCGAGCAGGACTCTTCCCGGGTACTTGCGTGTTGGAGGTTTTGCCATTCTATCCACTTATTCCGAGTTGTATACAAGGATATGGAAGAAGTTTGGTCACTTCTCTGTTGATACTTTCAAAAACTACAGAGCTTTAGAACGAGATGTGTCCAGTATGTTGCCTATAGTGCAGGAGATGTTCTCACTTCCTTGGCATGAAGTTTTTGATGCGGTATTCGAGGAGTGGGAGGAGGATGTAAGTAACACTGAAAACTCTGGTCTGAATTTCATGTGGGTCCATTATCATATGGGAGACATACAAGGACACTTTGCTGAAGTAGGAGAACTTTTTAATCTGGAGGCGGTGACCAATGCTACAAGAGAAGTTGAAAGGATTTCCCAGGAATTGGACTTTGCGATGAAGACTCTTGGAAGGATAGAGAAGGAGTATTTTGTAGGGACTGAGCCAGCTTTCAAGTATTTTTTCTAGTTTTATGATTTCATGAAGCACATTTATGGTTTTATTTTGGGATTTTGAGTAGATAGGTTATTGACGAGTTATTTATGGAGAGAGCTATACTCCTTTATTAATTTATTTTTTTGAAGTGAATAAAGATATTTGAATTGATTGATGAACTTGAAAATATAACTATAAGAGTAGAAATATTGCACTCATTTTAGAGGAAATATAAATTTTGCACGAAAATAGGGAAATATTTGAAGTAAACTGGTGAAGCGCTCAGGATTTGCAAGCTTTGAGCCACTTGCTATGAATCACTATTCCTTCTGGATTTTCATGGTTTGTAAGCTTGTAGTGATCACCCAGTAGAGTATCAGTAATTATGTAGGGTTCCTTCTTGATAGTCATAGGAACTAATACGAGAAGATGTGCCTTCTTAGTGACTTTCAGAACCGTGTCTCCAACTTGAAAAGGCCCAAATTTTATCATCTAGTCTGGGAGGTCTTCTCCTTGGGCGTGTAAGGATTGTTGCTGGCATTTCTTCTTGTCGCCGGAAGCAATTCGACTCGCAAGTGGGCCATGAATCTTCTCGTTCTTAGCAAACGAAAATTTTAAACATTTGATAAAATATTGAAATAGAACGGCTTCCCATTCACATCTTCTAGTCGTGACATAGTTGTTCTTTAAACAGAGCCCATGAGTTCTGACAAAACATGGGATCATTGATTTCAAGGGGTCTTGAGAAGTAGGAATTACATGATTGAGTCTTAGATTCCGAGTCGGATTCTCAAAATTTGTAGGGAGTCCCTAGTCATATTCCTCAGCATCCGCGCCGACCAAGTTATTTAAGGGAAGATTGACTTGGGAGAGGGTTCTTTCTATAAGGAATAAGTGGTTGTTATCTACGACATGGTTTAGGGCAGAAAAGACGTCTTCATGTCGTCCTTTCAATAGATAAAGAAGCTCACACATGCGTTCCATGAGAGATTAAACTGTCTGGTTGGTTGACTTCTCAGAGAGAGTGAAGTTTCTGAAAGGAAGAGGATTTTTTTGGACTCCTTCAACTTCTAATTGCAATTTTCCTGATTCCACGTTTTCATTAAAAATATATTTCAAATTATTACAGTCGTTGTTTGGGTGATTAACATATCGATGATAATGACAGTATTTAGGATATGTCGTCTGCTGAGCTGTGGGAAGCCGTCGCACAGGAGGTAAACAAAGAGTACCGTCTTCTATCCATGCATCCAGTCTCTCGAGCACCTCTTCCATTGGGACTGGGAAGTACGGGAATATTATATTTGGTTTTAACATATTGTCCCTGTTGCGGCTGTAATTGTTGTTGTGAAGCTTTGGCGGCGTTTTGAGATAAAGTTGATTTTCGAGTTGGTATTGGTGTCGAGGGCAGATGGGAAAGAGAGTGCTTTGTCTGTGACTCCGGTTGAGATGAAACTTTTCTCTTGGGCCCTTTATTACTGACGACACCAATTGACGGTTGAGCATTGTACTGCTTGTTGACTAGTCATTGATTCCCACGAGTATCTACACGACTCTCTTCTCTTGCTGGTCTAGTTCTTTCCAGGAGGGCGGGAGCAGTTGTGGCGGATCGTTTTACGGCTTCATGTAACTCAGAGAACGACTGAAAACGTAAATTTTCTAGAAGGGCACGATAAACAGGGATCATAGCATTAATGCAAAGATCCACCGGTTGATGTTTCATCACATTCGCATCATGATAATATACTGCTTGAATCCTTAATCTTTTCACATATTTATTGGGGTGCTCATTATTCCTCTGGAACATTCTTCCCAGGTCTGATAGGGTGATCTGCTCGGAGACGAAGAAGTACTTCTTGTAGAAGGCATTAACTATGTCTTCCGAATCATAGATGCTGTTGGGAGCAATGTTGTTGTACCATGTGTAGGCCCTTCCAGTGAGGGACTTTGAAAATTCTTTGAGACTTAGTACATGATTGTATTCGTGTCCCCGGAGGGAGTCGAGAATCCGAGAGAAGTACTCACAAGCATTTACAGTTCCGTCGTACAATGAGAAAGTTGGGGAAGAGTAACCTTCCGGAAGAGGGATCCCCGTATTTTAGGAGGGTAGGGAGGTTGGTGTTGATGGGCCGAGGATGGGTCCTCTTTTCCATGGTTTCGTATGAGTCTCTCCAGATCTTCACGGGTGATATAAATGGATTTTTGGTACCTCTGTGGTAGTCGATCAGGAATGATATGGATTACTTTTCCTTTTTGAGCCCCAGGTGTTTCAGCATCAGCAGCCGCTGTAAAGTTGGTCCTGGTCTGCTATGTTAGGCGATGACGTTGTTCCCGGGAGAGTTGCTTTGTCAGGGTCTTGAGACAAGCGAGTACCTCCTTTTGAGTAGTGGCCATGTACACCTGATTTCTGGCAAGGACTTCTTGTTTCTTCATGTATTGGATATGTTGATCGAAGTTTGAGTATTCTTGGTGTCTTCAGCGGTCTAGTCACCGAGAGGAGGTGTAGTAATAGAATTGGTACAGAGAGGTTCAGTAAAAATAGGGGTGTTTTCAGAATTACCACCACCAGTATTACCAGAACAGACTATAGGAGTTGTAACTGCTCCAGACCTAAGATCCACCATTTCGAATAACCAAAAATTGGCTTCTGTAATTAAGAGCTTGATCTCCCGCTGTGGTCGCTAATTGTTTTAGTGTAAAAACAAATATACTACAAAATGGTACTTTCAAGTAGGTTTGAGAGATCAAGCTCGAATAGGACGAGCCTAAACCAAGAAATGACCGTTCACGTCCTGCTTCGATTACAAAAATGGAAAATATTTGGGTAGGTCTTAGGGGAGAGAAGTAAAAAAGTTTGAGAAAATATCAGTGTGATAATGTATGAAGAAGAAAAGGGATTCTCTGAGAGGAATCGCTAATTCTATAGGTTTTATTTCTTCAGACTGAGTATCTTGTTTATCCTGTTTCGAATATATGAGAATCATCTATTTATAGTTCAGAGGAGAAAAAATGATTTCTCGCAAGTCGTGGAAGTTAGGGAGAGGTAGAAAAGTTATGATTATGGAGATTGTAGCAGGGTGGTGCCCGGAAAGTAGGGAAGACCTGTTTGACCACTACTCTTATCCTCTCAACTGCTCTGTAACCGCCCACTACTTGTTACCTTCTTATTCGTGGTGGTGGTACCACCACCCACGATGTCGTAGACCGCCAAACCAATACCCCAATCAGAATCCCCCATGTTGTATTTGATATCTCGTGAAAATATTGGAGTCATAAGACACTATGGTTTTGATTAAATCAAGTCAAGCCAAATGACAGTCAGTGAGACAACTTGTGCAACTCACCGGATTAATAGTCAAACTGATTATTGTTGAGTCTGAGAATTTTAATTGTCATGTACTTGCATGAAAGTAAAATTTCATATTTGTTGGCTAAGTATTAGCTCAGAAGCGACTTATCGTAAGTCTGAGAGGCATTTGAGGCTAAATGTTGTAGAGGGCTCCTTAAGCAAGGAGACCTAATAGAATTCGTGTAAGACTCAATGTAGGACCTATATTGAGAAGAAAGACGTATTTCTGAGGAAAGTAGCTATCAAAGCTAGCACTAGCTACTTAGCGCAAATAAGAATGTGCTAGCTTCTTTGATATAAAAGGCTAGTGTGCTAACGTCTCAGGAATAAGACCAATATGCACAACCTCTAGTAAATATCAATTGTACTAAGGCTAGGAAGCTAGTACCAAGAAGGTTTGAAGTTAGCACTTCAATTGTATAGTTAGCACTAAGGATTTAGCATTAATGTACTTGTGGCTAGGTCGCTAAGTATGGCTATGTTAAGCCAAGGGTGCTAGAGTTGGTAGTGACGCATAGGAGCTAGGGCGCATTCGCCTTTGGAGGCGCATTGGAGGATCTAGCGACACTGAGGCTAAGAGACGCATATGAGCTAGGTCTAAGAAGCCAAGGAGCTAACTAGGGACGCATCGTCCTTGGAGGCGTATTGGCCTTGGCGCTGAGGCTGGTATCGACGCATAGGAGAGGTTGTGACGTGCTAGGGCTAGGGCGCATAGGATGCTAGGAGACCCATAGGAGCTGAGGGACACACCAAGCTTTCTAGAGACGCATAGGACTTAGCTAGGGGCGCATAGTCCACTTGGCAACGCAATTGGAATTAGCGCCTTGGTTGGGACTCGGGGATGCGCTAGGAATTAGCATTGTTGATGGAATACTGCTGGAATTCAAGGGCGCTAAGGAGAAGGACAAGGGCGCCAAGGAGCTAGGGGCGCCGCTAAGGGACGTGCTTGAATCATGGTTGAGACATATTGGTCTTGAGGATGCATCAAGCTAAGGGCGTATTGACATTAGCGGTTACTCAAGGGCGCATTAGGCTAGAGCTAACCAAGAAAGATATAACTTTTTGCGCTAGAATTAGGGTTAGCACTTTAGTGCTAGGGTTTAGGTGCCAAGGTGGTGATACGCTGGCTAAGGCCTTATTAGGATAATATGTACTAGTTAAGACCATTTTTGGTTACTTAGCGCTCTCAGGTGCTAGGTTTAGCGTCAGGAAAGTTTGCGCTTTTAGCGCTATTGTGGCTAACTAGTGCCAGTGTGGTGATAAGCCAAATAATTAGTGCTAACTTGACGCTAATATGAGAAAAGACTAGGGTTAGCCTAGCTCGGAAATTCAATATGCCTTTTATGGCATTGCTTCTTAGTTGTGGCGCATCTAAGAGGAGTGACACATTATTAATGGCTTATATTTAAGAAAACTGCTAAAGTAGCATATTTAAGCTCGGAAAAGCAATTTGAAGAGCATTCGTTGCGCATGAAGCAAGCTATGATGTATTGCAGGGTTTAAGCATTAGCTATTCCCGAGTTTAATGGACGTTGCTAGAACATCATTCGAGGCAAGTTCAAGGAATTCAGCCGTGGAATTTATGCGACTTGAGACTAGTTCGATATGGCATGAATATTATGAGTATTGAGGAGGCTACAAAGCCAGTTTAAAATATTTAGAGAGAATTTGTGTTCTTAATTCGCTTGCGGAATATAAATAGAGACACAATATTCTATATTAAGCACATTCGCATAAATATGCACATATTTGTTCTTGTTGCTTAGCAGAGGGAAATTTTACAATTCTATCTATTTTCAAAAACTCACCATCTACAAACACCCAACTACTTTGTCATACATAAAGACATCAAGTAGCTTACTAACAGAAGCTACTAGATTAACATCAATCTATTAAGTAGCTTCATGTCACATTGTTTTCATATGAAAAGACACCACATTATGTGACTAAATAACTACTTGGTTACCCAGAATTCCACTTCTAATAAATAAAGTTAGGAACATGATATATGGATGGGCATCCACATATATATAATGCTCATCATATAAATTAAATATTTAAAAAATATTTTATTTAAAAAATATAAATTAAATGTGTCGGCACAATATAACATAACACATCATGGTTAATTTTTTAGCTTAATACAACACCATATGACATGTCTTAATCTTCAGACAAAATACAATACATCGTATAATATATTAAACATATAATTATATATTTTGTTTTTTTGTTGGACCGGGAACGTTTTACACCCCAACTACCCCGGTTGACTCCTAGTGCTTTCCATTTTGTGCGTTTAAAGCAGGTTTGGTTTGTCTGTCGGTACGTATTCCCAACAGTCCAATGTTGGATGATTCTAGGCCTTAATTAATCTCTTTCTAAAAGATCTAAAAAACAGTCAACTACGACGGTCTTCTAGATGGGCCACGAAATCGGGAGAGAAATAAAATGACTGAAGGAGTTCTTAGTACCACACCACTACCGTAGTGACGTAGTCTAAGTCAACATCATCGTTGATGTATCAACTTGAATTTCTATGTCGTGTCCCATTAACCAATTGAAATCAATTGTAAAAACGCATTTTCAGATACTGACGATAACTTTAGGTATGATTTTGTTCTATGCTAACTTCAATTTTCCAAAACCTGCTTTCTTTTGGTTATTCAAGGTACCGACACACGTATCTATAGGCTATAGCAATGGAGCTGGATGGTCTATCTAGTTTTCTAGTTGAGAAGGGTGGTTGACATGGACACTGAGGGTGCAAAGGCGATATTGTAATTAGTAAATGTACAATGCTAATCAATTTGTCAAAACTTCAGACCATCTAATTTACGGTCTCACGGCTACTACTGAGGCTATAAACTACTGCAATTTTCATCCTTCATTGTGGTGTTGTTCATCAGTAAATATGATCTGATCCGCAACTGATAACATTTGAGATTATATAAGGTTATATATGAATTTTTCTTTTATCTTTCTCTTTAACCATATGTTTTTTATCCATATTATTTCAAGAGATTTTATTATTTTTTAAAAAAAATTCCAAGTTGGTTCTTAAAAACGGGGATGACGTCAACATTAATTATAATAATGTCAGAGCTGTCATTTATGTGTAAAAATATTTAAAAAATTCTAAAAATAATATAGTTTAAATTTTAAAAAAAATCATATATTTAAAAAGCTTTCAACGAGATAAATACAATGAATACAAAAATCAGTTTAAAAATCTAATTCTTAAAGGGTTAATCTTCACATTATCAATTTAGCTTAATTATAAAAATATTAGTTAAAATATGAACAACTGGTATTAGTGCATTGGGATAGTAATTCATTTTGTTAAATGAATTCTCTTTTATGACATCACATTCTTTAACGTGACTCTCTTTTATGACTGTTTATTTTCTGGGTTAAATTCTCATTTATTCCGGTTCAATTTTTATAGGTTGGGCTCGTTTTTATAGCAGTTTATTTTCTGGTTTGAATTCTCATTCTTTTCATTTCAATTTTTTAGGGTGAAATCTCATCATGTTAGTTTGTTTTCTAGATGAACTTTTCTTTTTTTTCACTTTATTTTTTGGAATGAATTCTCTTCTAACGCTAGGCCTGTTAACGGAACGAATAATGATCATTCCATATATGAATCCCTTAATATATCCGGATATATGTATCCGATAATTATCAGTCGGATATTGAAAATGTGTTTTCGTTTCCGTTCCATTAAAATTAATGGATATCCAATAATTATTCGAAAACCATATCAAAAACAAAATAAATATCTAATTTGATCATTTGTGCTTAATCAATTCTTTTTCTTGTGATTTCATAATTGTAACATCAAATAAATTTTGATAAGTTTGTCACTTCATTTCTTTTCAAATAAAATCATCAACACATGTTAAAAAGTTAGGTAAATTTAACTTATAATAATAATTTTATGTGCATATATTTATGTTATCATATATATGATATTTATCCTATAGGATATTGGTATTTTTGTATCCGTATCCTATCCGATATCCGAAATTTTGGACAATATCCTTATTTTTCGATACGAATTCCGACGGATATCGGACATTTGGTTATCCATTGACATGTATATCTATTGCAGTTCATTTTACTAGAAAGAACTCTATTCGTAATATTTCATTTTCTTGAAAAGAAAAATTACACTTCATTTTTTGGAATAACCTCTCTTTATTTTTTGCACTTCATTTTCCAAAATAAACACCATTTTAGGACAATTCATTTTCTAAAATAAACCTTTGTTTTTGTTCTTGGGCACATAGATTGAAGTAAAGATATTCTTATTTATAAATTAAAGCCTTTGTTCAGACGTAGATTGGGTGGGTGTCCAATTGAAAGACGTTCCATTAAGGGCCTAGCCGTTTTTATTGACAAAAGTTATTTCTTGGTGATCTAGGAAGCTAAAAACAGTATATAAATCTAGTAAATAGGGGTACTTCTGCAATTTTATGTATCTATTCTTTACTTAATGAGTTGTGCCATTTTGCTTTCATGTTCTTTGGTGTGACAACATGGGTGGTATATATTTGTCCAAGGATCCAATCTTTCACTAAAGAATGAAGCATATTAAGATTACTTTTTATGGATGGTGTAATATTCTGGTTCAACAGATAAGATTTATCCGATAGAATATAAATAATAATTTAATATTTATAAACACCGAGATCTTTTAAGTATAATTGTCTTCAGGTTTGGAAAAACACTATAGTTAATCGTGTTTGGACGGGAGTAATCCAAGGATAGATGACCTCCTGGAAAGTTGTTGCTAGATAATTAGGTGTCCGTTAAAAATCCCACATTATTGGATGACCAAGTGGGTAAATGGGGACAATATTAGTGTAAGATCGGGTTGTTACAAATGGTATTAGAGCCAATGACGGGTCAACTGTCGAGGGTGGGAAGGTACCTGGACAGGTGGGCCAATTGCTTGTCTCATGATGGACACGGAACGACGGAGATATGTGGTTATATATTCTGGAGTAGAGGACGGAACCAATTTAAGGTGGTGGTATTATAATACCTCGATTTGGCAGGTCGGGTTCACCAGATGAAGTAAATGTAATTGTTTGACCTTTACTAACACTGAGGCATTCTCAACATACTAGAGTTGGAAAAAAAAATATGCAGTTAATCATGCTTAAACGAGAATAACCCATAGATAAATAATTTTCTAAAAACCTACTACTGGATGACCTCAGCGGTACCCGATAAAAATCATATACTATTGGATAATTACATTGACTACGTGGAAACAATATCGATAGAAAATCGGATCATTATAATTAGGATGTGGTGGACGTAGGGCTTAGAATATAAGTGTAAGTTGAAATGTGACATTGAGTGGTAAAAAATTTTTGTTATTAGTTATTTAACAATTTTATATTTTGTTTGTTGGTCCTGATCGGTCAATTCTTTGACTTCACTAATTCTATAATGATGTAAATTTATAAATTATCTTTTCTCTCATAGTTGTTCTCTTTAGTAATTGGCGTCTCCCCAATTACAAGACAAATAAAAATTGTTTTGGAGGATACCATTAAAATATGGTCTGCAATTTTAAAGAAGTTTATTTGGGCGAAATTGATATGCGCTTAATTTATATATTTTTAGCGTTTTATCTATATTTTCTTGTTATCGTTTTGTATTAATTTTAATATTTTTATTATTTTATTAGGTGATATACATAAAACCTGAAATTATAAATAAATACAGTTAAATGGGCATGATATGAACTCTTATAGTCGCGCACTTGTTTAGTGTGATCTCGGAAGGATATTGTCCGCTGGAGACGCTCCCAATAGTTCAGTTGCATACCCCACTCTTGCTGCTGCTCCTCACATTTTCATCAATGCATACAAGAACCCGTTTGGCTGTTGCTCTTGCCACAAAGTACTCATTCCCTCAAGGCTTGCACGTGAATAAAAAGAAATGCTAGAAAGTGAAGCTAAGGAAGTAGGATGTTCATTAGGAGTTAGAGAGAATTGGTGTTGGTAAGGGACAGTGAAGTACGGCTGTTGGAAAACTACAGGCTAGCTACGTACCCAGCAGAAGAGATTGGTGCATTTATTGACGTGAGTCTTTAAGGGAACACCTAGCTTGGAAGTAAGGCAGACAAGAACAGGCTATGGAGTACTTGAGTAAGTCAAACTCTTTTGGGGTCTGATCAATTATGAGCTAAAAAAAAAGAATAGTAGGCAAGTACGGTTGGCTAAGGCATAAGCTGAGTAGGCTATAGAGTGAAGTGGGTGGCTGTTGGTTTAAAAAGCCTGCCACAAAACAGACATGACAGTTTGCATGTGACCAAGACGGAATGGCTGGAGCTGCTTTGCTTGAGGCAAAAGTACTGCGGAAGTAAGGCAGCAACACGTGAGAGGTGGCTAAGCGTAAGAAAAGAAAGAGACGGCTAAACCTAGGGTTGTGAAGCTATAAAAATAAAGAGAGGAATTTTGGCTGGATGATGGTCTCCTGTATACTTTTTGGAGGGGTCGGTATAGAAGTTGAGGGAGGTTTTTTTCTTCTTTCAGCTGAGACGTAGAGGCGTGAGGTTTTGGCAAGGGCGGCTGAAAAACGTACAAGAGAGGACGGTTGTACGGTGCAGCTTTTATACAGGCAACGCATCGGAAAGATTAAGGTGGAGACGGACTCGATTACAATGACGCGTATCGATTATCGGTTTAATCCTTTTTCTACTCTTTTCAATTATTTTTATGGATTTTAAGAAATCAATTTCCATGTCTATCTAATTAATTTGTAACTACGGTTCTATGTTGAAACCACTTTTGGTATAAGACTAATTAAATTGAATTATTAAGTAATAGACCATTATGATTTGAATAGATTAGTTCCATGATTTTGTTTGTTGATTTAAATCTAAATTAGTTGTCGTTTCACCGGTTCTGCACAATACAGTAACCTATGCATAGAATGAATAAGATAATAAATATGTTTGTCTACTTTTTAGATATTCCATGCTTTGGTTAAATCTTTAGATGGTGTATGCTTTTTAGAGCCGGATATTATTTGTGAACCTACAATTAGTTTCATATTATTTTCTCGCTAACGCAATTAGATGGTGTATGCTTCAGACTAGG
>JAJJMC010022364.1:2819140-2922374 GCA_023531435.1 Papaver californicum | reverse complement strand
GGAACGCCAGATATTATTTATTGATGATGATCAGTCTTGTACTGACCCTATGTTCCATACAGACTACGTAGATGACTATGTGGATGAGGAGTATTATAACCAGAGACTGTCTAGTTTGGAACAAAGATTGAGAGTTCTAGAGCGCCACCAGAAATTATTTGGTGATGATGATCAATTTTGTAGTGACTCTCAGTTCCAAACAGAACATATGGATGACCATGTGGATGATTTTGTAGATGATTTGCCTAATTTCATTGATGAATCTATCTCACAAGATCATTCACCCGACTTAGAGGTTGTTTCTAGACCCCTAGACTTCCAAAAGTTGCCTAATTTAGGGTTAGAGTTGTGTGCTTCTCAAGTTTTGTTGGATTACTTTGCATCCATATATCCAGAGGACTTGCCTATTCCTGACACTGTGCATGAACCAATTGATATTTCCCAAGTCCCAAATGTATCCCCTTATTATGTTCCTTACGCACTTCCCAGTGTAGTAAAAACTAGGTTTGGGGGTAATCACTTCTTTTTGATAGTTTCTTTGTCACCGTGTCAAAATAATATAATTGTGAAACTGTCATTTGTATATATTGTATTTTGGGTTGATCCCCAAATTTTCAGGTTATTAGTGTATGGGGATTCTTTCTGTATATATCCAGTAGGTAGATTTTTATTTTCTTGTTTTTATTTTCTTTTTTAGGACTTTTTACTTTTATTTATTTTTATTTTTAGTGATCTTTGTTATTACTATCGTTTGATGTGTGTGACAGAGAATACTGCTTTTCTTGCGTCAATCAGGTGAGACGTTCCAATCCCTTCTCTTTATTTACATTTGTTTCTCTTATTTATATTTATTGCAGACCATTCTAGGTTGCACAGTTTGAAACATTGAGGACAATGTTAAATTTAGGTTTGGGGGTATTTGGTTCCGTTTCAGAAAATTGATGCCAATAAAGAAACTCCGAAATTTAGAAACATGTGAATTATTCAGGATGACACTAACCATTCTAGGTAGATGGAAACATAGCTCTTATCTATAGGAATTGGTGTGCCCAGCTAAATGGTCTATTCATCTCTGGATGCACTCAGGTGTTAGAAATAACATGACAATCATTGAACAAGCATTTCTCGGAATCATCATTATCATATTACTTTCTATTTTTATTTTTACAATTTTGTGTTTCTCTAAGTGATTTGGTGGGGCCCAGTATCAAATTGTTATCGCCGCCAGGATGAAATAGATTGTTGAGTTCAAGTTCATATTTAATTCGTATTAAAAAAAAATAGATATTGTGATAGCAATATGTGTGTGTTTCCCCTGTCTCCGTCGCCTAAGCAAGCGTGGAATGCAGGATCCATGGGAACTATCATGTATTCAACTAAAAAAAAATGAAAAAAAAAAGAATAAAAAAATAAATAAAAATATTATGTATATAAATAATAATAATAATAAAAATAGGATTCATCCTGGTACCGACCTTCAGACAGATATGGGTAACACCGTTCACCTTAGTCAACATATGCACCATTCATTACTTCTATATCCATCTTCTAATCTATCCCTGTGTTTGAATTTAATGATTTTGATCAATATGAATGTTCAATGATTATTTGAGTAGAGTTGCATTTTTATATGAATTTTAGTACGCTGAGTACAAAATCGTGTACAGTAATTGGATTCATACAGGGTAATGATTCTTATAGTCGCAGAATTTAATATGCCAACTAAATAGCTTATTTAATGTCTATCCTAAATCGTTCACTGGTGGCTAAAAATTTGGAGTACAGGTTTTGTGGGTATACCTCTTGTAAACCCTCACGAGATATAACTCGTCCGCTAAGGTCACTTAGGGGTTTAAAGGCTTATTACATATGCTAAATGTAGTCGCGATTCCTGCGAAAGTGAGTTAGGATTTTATTTTTATTTTTAGATTAGTTTTGCTCGAGTACTAGCAAAACATAGGTTTAGGGGTATTTGATATGCGCTTAATTTATATATTTTTACCGTTTTATCTATATTTTTTTGTTATCGTTTTGTATTAATTTTAATATTTTTATTATTTTATTAGGTGATATACATAAAACCTGAAATTATAAATAAATACATTTAAATGGGCATGATATGAGCTCTTATAGTCGCACACTTGTTTAGTGTGATCTCGGAAGGATATTGTCCGCTGGAGACGCTCCCAATGGTTCAGTTGCATACCCCACTCTTGCTGCTGCTCCTCATATTTTCATCAATGCATACAAGAACCCGTTTGGCTGTTGCTCTTGCCACAAAGTACTCATTCCCTCAAGGCTTGCATGTGAATAAAAAGAAAAGCTAGAAAGTGAAGCTAAGGAAGTAGGCTGTTCATTAGGAGTTAGAGAGAATTGGTGTTGGTAAGGGACAGTGAAGTACGGCTGTTGGAAAACTACAGGCTAGCTACGTACCCAGCAGAAGAGATTGGTGCATTTATTGATGTGAGGCTTTAAGGGAACACCTAGCTTGGAAGTAAGGCAGACAAGAACAGGCTATGGAGTACTTGATTAAGTCAAACTCTTTTGGGGTCTGATCAATTATGAGCTAAAAAAAAGAATAGTAGGCAAGTACGGTTGTTTAAGGAAAAAGCTGAGTAGGCTATAGAGTGAAGTGGGTGGCTGTTGGTTTAAAAAGCCTGCCACAAAACAGACATGACAGTTTGCATGTGACCAAGAAGGAATAGCTGGAGCTGCTTTGCTTGAGGCAAAAGTACTGCGGAAGTAAGGCAGCAACACGTGAAAGGTGGCTAAGCGTAAGAAATAAAGAGACAGCTAAACCTAGGGTTGTGAAGCTATAAATAGAAAGAGAGGAATTTCGGATGGATGATGGTCTCCTGTATACTTTTTGGAGGGGTCGGTACAGAAGTTGAGGGAGGTTTTTTTTCTTCTTTTGGCTGAGACGTAGAGGCGTGAGGTTTTGGGAAGGGCGGCTGAAAAATGTACAGGAGACGACGGTTGTACAATGCAGTTTTTGTACAGGCATCGCGTCGGAAAGATTAAGGTGGAGACGGACTCGATACAGTGACGCGTATCGATTATCGGTTTAATCCTTTTTCTACTCTTTTCAATTATTTTATGGATTTTAAGAAATCCATCTCCATGTCTAGCTAATTAATTTGTAACTACGGTTCTATGTTGAAACCACTTTTGGTATAAGACTAATTAAATTGAATTATTAAGTAATAGACCATTATGATTTGAATAGATTAGTTCCATGATTTTGTCTGTTGATTTAAATCTAAATTAGTTGTCGTTTCACCAATTCTGTACAATACAGTAACCTACGCGTAGAATCAATAGGATAATAAATATGTTTGTCTACTTTTTAGATATTCCATGCTTTGGTTAAATCTTTAGATGGGGTATGCTTTTTAGAGCCGGATATTATTTGTGAACCTACAATTAGTTTCGCATTATTTTCTCGCTAACGCAATTAGATGGTGTATGCTTCAGACTAGGGCTTTTGATGCGCCATGCTTAGGGCGTCCCAGTGATATTTGCGACTCTAATACATATAATAGGTGATGTCGATAGAACGAACAATAAACGAATATTCATGAGTTATGTTTCATTTCAGTAACTAAATAGAAATAGTGGTGGATACTGAAAAACCTTGGTTACCGACTCTCCCGTTAGATTTATTTTTATTAGTTTAGTCTGTTTTATTATTTTATTATTTTATCTAAAAATCCAAAAATATTGTTTCTGGTTAGGTTATTAAAGATATTAATTGCAGTATTTCCCCGCTCTCTGTGGGTTCGACCCGTACTAGTCGTTGTCTACTAGTTAGACGTCGTGCGATTACGGTTATTATATTGGGTAATTTCAAAACACATCAGGAATATATAAAAATTATGGGACAATGACTACCACAGTCACACTGCTAAAATACTGAAAATTAATCTCTTTAAATAAACCAAGATTGGATTGTCACTATAAAAGAAATACTTAAGTCTAGGTTAAAATTCCACCAATTCTATTCTATTGTATAAAACTAACTATTTTTAGACCATTTTCAATGGAATATAAGTATCTAAAATCATTGATGACACATAAGATTTTAGAAACTTATTGTAAAAAAAAATCCGGTGGTTATTTTATGGTTAAAATTTTATCCAATATAGTAATTGGAGTTTGGATGAGAGTATCTATTTTTAGAGACTCTCATCCAAACTCATGTCATCAATGCTGATATTTTTTTATTTTGTTAAATAAATATTAACTGATACATATTTTAAATTTCCAGATTCCGTTGGAATTGGTTTCCCGAACTATAATATATATCTTAAATTTTTACGGGTCATACATTTAAAAATCTGTTGTTTTTTTTTTTGTACCTACACCTAGGATACATACCATACTCCATTGGAGATGCTCTTAGTTGAAGTTGTAAGTTTTCTTTTCCATTTTGCCATTGTTTTTGAGTTTTTATTTAAATATTATTTCCTTCGTTTCAAAATATCTGTCCTCTATTCTATTTTCGTCAGTTTCAAAATTATGTCAAGTTTCTATTTATAGTCATATTATCTCGATAAACTTTCAAATATACCCTTGGACCTTTTATACTCACAAATTTATTTTTAATAGGGTCTAGCTTAAAATCTTAAATAATATATGTATAAATAAGAAACTAATGTGCAAATATCTTTCTTGCTTATACATCATTCCTTTTAAAAATAAAAGTATTTGTTACTATAGTTTTTCCTTATTTTTAATTTTAGTAACAATATAACATTTAGTAGGAGTAATTTTGGATATTACTCCGGAATCCTTAATAATTGACTTAGTTAAGGAAGGTCATTGGTTTAATATCTACAAAGGATGTAGTCTTTGGTTTAATATCTACAAAGAGCTCAATGATTTTAAAAATAATATTAAATTCAAAATTGGTGAGGGAAAAGAAACTAGATTTTGGGAAGACCATTGGATTGGTGAAGGAAGGTTATGCGACTTGTTCTATCTATCCTATGAAGCCTCAAAGACTAAGGATTTTGTGGTAGCAAGTATGTATGAAGTAGTCGGTGATAGCATTCGATGGAAATTTATGTCTCGAAGAAGATACTCTCCCTTCATCTCGCGTGAAGTCTCAACCATTTCCAACCTTCTTACTTCCGTTTCTATTCAAGAAGGTGTCTCGGATAGCCGATTTTGGGTCGGAAACAAGCATGGTTTTTACACGGTCAAGGACGGCATTAGAAGGGAAGAGGAATTAGATGACTCAATTTACGCTTCCGAGATAGTGTGGAGTCGGGATTATCCTTGCAAAATCAATTTCTTTCTTTGGCTACTCTCTCATGACAGGATTTTGACTAAAGACAAGCTCATTAGAAGGGGGATGGACGTCTCTAGTTTATGTTGCTTTTGTGAGGTAACCGATGAAACTAGTACTCACTTATTTTATGATTGTTGGAGGATCCGTCGAATTTGGGACTACTTTCTAGAAGGAGTTGAGGGGCATTGGAATTATTCTTCTAACATCAATCTCAATGTAAAATCTTGGAGCGCCAATTGGGGAGATGAAAGGCTCGATAGAATTTGGAGCAATATTCCGGTATCAATTTGGTGGTATGTTTGGAAGGAACGGAACGCAAGAATTTTCAACAATAAGAAGAAGCATTCGGAAAGCCTCATTAGAAACATTAAACTTCAAGCGTTCTTTTGGGCCGAAGCTAAGACAAAAATGCTAGGTCTAACGGCAAATGTGGTAGTGGCATTATGGGATTCGCTATTCCGTCCTCCTTAGCTTTTTCGTTAGAAGTGTGTAGTTTAGTGGGTTTTCTTGGTTTTCCCTTGTTTTTCTTTTTTCGGTTCCCGGTTATCTTCATTGGGTTGAGACACCCCTCTTAAGTACCTCCTTTTTAATGAATTTCATTTTGATCGATATAAAAAAAAATAACTTTGTTAAAACGGACATTTATTTCAAAATAGAGGAAATACTTCGATGACCGGAGGTTATCAATATAATGTGATACGTAATAGTAATTAAAATTTAATTTATCTCTACTTTCATTTTTTACAAACTAATATATAAATAATTTCAAGAGTATAAGTTTAATTAGATTTCTTAAACTAAGATTTATATATTATGATGTCGTCCGTTATATATCATTTTTTTTTTAATTCTTTCGATTTTATCCTTACCTTTAGTTTTATTCTCCTATTTGATCTGTTCTCTTTTAATAATAACCTCCGACTTATTATTTAAGAGGGGTTAGCTGACGATTTTAACACGCGTATGGTACAGTGAGGATAACTTAGCATGTTACATTTAAAGCTCCATTGTGATATAATGTTCATGTTGTTTTTTTTCGAAGCATATAATATTCATGTTGTATACCATCCGAATATATCTTTCAATTTTTATCCCTATTTAATTTATAAAATAATTAGAATTTTATTCGTCAATTTCTTTATTTTTACACCACATCGCGCCGTCCCGGAAGAAACCTAGTTAGTCTGAAATATGGAGGAATCAAGCAGTTAATTCCAGTGGCACCCATATAAAGGAGTGTCCACATAACCAACTCCTCAGTTAGTGTCCTTTGCCTTGATCGAAGTCTTATGATTCGATCCGCAAAACGGGTTAAACCGTAACAACATACATTTTTGTGATGCGTAGATAGACATATTGCTTTCTAAGGCATGGGTGGAAATTTAGGAATTTCTAGTTTCATACCATTATCCAGATTAATAATTAACTGAGCCACGAAAAGTGTAGGACAGAAAGAATGTTAACTTCTGAAAATGTTCGTTTTGCAACCTATAGAAGTAAAAGTTTGCAGAAAGTAAATACCCTTTGAAGTATGAACAGATGAACAACATTCCCAACCGTCTGTATTCATAGCTCCAGGCATGGTAATTCCTTCCGTGACCAACTCTCAAATGCACATTTCAAACACAGCCCATGACTTAATGCCACACACTACGTAAGAGCAAGCGCAACGTGCCAGAAAAAGATAAAAAGAGAAGGAAGAAAATGATCCGAGAAATTAAATTGAAAGAAGAGCTAGGGTATCGGTTCAACGAGGACCAGTTATTCAATAATATCATACTCAATGTATTAAAGACTTCCAACCCACTTGCACAATTTAATCAATGTGACATTAAGCCCACAATACGTAACCAGTAGACGTCTACATGTCAATCACTCCTACATCCAAATGTGGGTCTTTAATTATGTAATTCAATCATGCATCACGACAACTGTGACTTTAATAGTTCCTTCAATGATACAACTGTGACCTTAATTCCTAAATGAAAATGAAGTGCCAGTCTAAGAAAAGTTCAGAAAAGAAAAACAGTGACACACCGCAAACTTGAAATGTACACAAGGTGGCTATAAAAAGTCAGAAAAAAGAAAAGAAAGTACTGGTACAACTTTTAAAATGTGAACAATTTTGCAGAACATTCTGGCTTTTCAAGGAGGTTGGTGAAAATGGTGACTTTTCCTTTTTTTTTTCTTTCTTCTTTGACATATAACTGCTTCTAAATATAGCAAGTTGGAAGATTGTGCCATCCCAGCTAGTACGAAGTCTGTTTCCAAAACTTTGAATATAAATCTCTTTTCATATAATTAACGACTCATCTAAAATACTTATAAAATAATATATACTTTTTCCGTTTTATTATTTCTGTCTTCTATTTTATTTTTTTCATTTTTAAAATTATGTTCAGCTTCCGTTTATAGTAGTACTTTTTTAATAAACTTCCAAATATATCCTTAAATCTTTTATATTATTAAAATTATGGAATCCAATTTTAAATATTAAAGAATATCGGTATATTTATGAAACAAATTTTAAATATTTTTTTTCTTATTCTTTCATCCTTTTAAAAAAAAATATATTTATCTCTTCTAGGGTTGCACAAAGGTCGGTTCAGTTCGGTTATTGGCAGAGCCGAGTACATGTACCTTCCTATTGTCGGTTCTCTACCTGTGTACATGTACCAGTACCTGTATTGCTCGGTTCGGTTATGTATATGTATCTGTTAACTCGGTCCGGGTCCGGTTCGGTCCCGGTTCTATACCTGTGGCATATGTGTACTTATTTACTTTACAAAAGAACACCTGAAATTTGACCTGTATCGTTTTATCTGCCTTCAAATTGGTAGTTCATACACATACAAATACCAAATTACAAATTTTTCTTAAATCCTTACTACTTAAGTTTAAAACAAGTTAAACAAACTTCAAAGTTCATGTTCAAGTCATCAATATTATAAAAATAAAGAGAAAACAAAGTAACTTTGTGCTTCATCTGCATTTAACCTTGTAAAATTTGTAATGCTTCTATAAGCCAGAAGTACCAATTCTTTCAGTATGGGCTTTCAGTTTCTTCTTACAATGCTTACATTGTGTTTCATCACCAACAATAGTTGTACCTTCAGCTTGAGCCTCCATCTGAAATTAAGTAAACTGAGTCTCAATTTCAATTTCATAATTCAACTATTGAAATTGAAGCATACAATAGATTTCCCAAAATTAAATGAATCATTACCTGTCGTTGTTGGTTGTTGACCAACAAATCCACAAAGTCAATCAAACAATTCATACTCTAAAACCCTAACATTACAAATTTACAAATTACAAACATTTTACAAATCAATTAGTAAACTAAAGAAATAAACAAAAACTAATTAGAAATTGATAGTATTTCCCGTTGATTGTTGGTTTATGGAGTTGCAGGTGCTGTTGAAAACAAAAAGAAAAAGAAAAAGAACAAAGGTGAAGAAGAGAAGAAGATTGAGTTACAAGTTTTATTAATCGTTTCTCTTTTCTTTTTTCTAAATCATGTTAATGGTGGTGATGGTTTTGATAGATTAACTTATGGTGGATAGATTAACTTATGGTGGTGGTGGTAATGGCTGAGAAGATGGAGAGATGAATTTTTCTCTTTTCTACCGATGAGTTGAGTAAAATGAAGAATGTGAGAGAGACTGAGAGTTAATTACCTAGGCTAAGACTAACGACTAGATTTAATTACCTAGGTTAAGACTAACGACTACATTTAATTACCTAGGATCAACGGCTAAGGCTCGGTTCCTCGGTACAGTCCGGTCGGTTCTAGCTATATGATTGATACTTGTACCTGGAACAAGATCGGTTTTTGTTTTTTGTATTTGTACATGTACTTGTGAACTCGGTTCCGGTACAGTGTCGACTCAGTTTTCCCGGTTCCAATCCGGTTCTTCGGGTCCGGTAAGGTTCCTGTGCAGTCATAATCTCTCCAAAACTTAAATTGCTTATTAAGTTTATACTCCATAAGTATATAATATTTTATTTTTCTTTTTTTATTTTCTATTTACAATCCTTCTATTAATTTTAGATAATTTTTGATACTAATATTTTTAATAAAATAAATTATATAAATAAATAAGGTAGTCAGGTAAAATATTATATTTTTTTAAATATTTTAACAAAATTTAAACAGATTAAAATTAAAATTGGAGGGAGAATTTTTTTATTATATCAAATTTAAAATGTTGTTAAATATATACGTACGTAAGTGATAGAGTATAACTGTATGGGCGGAGATTCGTACCTAAAAGTACAGAAAGATACTCCATTTTATAAAATATTGGCACAGAAAAATTGACACGCACCATTCACCGGGTTTCTAACCATCTCCACTCTTCAAATCAAAAAGTTCCCCCTCCCTCTTGCATTTAAGAGAGTAAATGCTCAAGAGGCTGCAATTGCAGCACCAGTATTGTAATAAAAAATTACAAAGAACCCCACCGCCACGTGAGATGTTAATAAAGTAAACCGGTGCTGGGGTCGTTTGGGACTTAGCTTAGACGCGTTGAGCTCTTGGGTTAAGTAAAATAACCTTGCCCATCCTCAAAACTTCTTAAAATCGTTTGCGATCCTTGTTTTCGTTGGGTTAAGACCATGGGAGATTCTCTTGTTTCATTTTTTTTTTGTTGAAATAGCTTTCTTGTTTAATCTATTTGTGTACCCTGTTGGAAGCACCAAGTGTTTTTAGTCCGTGAACATTCTCACCCATGCTTCTTGGTGTGCGACCAATTTCAAATTTTAGTAAAGTTTGGGAGGAATTGCTGGTAATATTTTTCTTATATTATATTAATTTTTTTTATAAAACTCAAACGACAACGAATTATAATTAATATTTTGGTGATATAGTTTTCTTATAAAACTATTTATTTTATAAAAAAGAATACATTATGAGATCTCAAATCTCATCATCTACTCATATTAGTTCCAACCAATAATTTTCAACGACTGATTTTCAAAGTGGTTGATGTTGGTGTTATATGCCTTGAAATACACTAATTTTTAGTACGAGTGTAGAGCTTTGTAACATAACCTAACCTTAAAACTAAAAGTCTCCGGCCTACATACCTTGTAAATTATTGCATAGTTTAGTTGTAAGGAAAACAATAGGTTACCAATTTTCGGGCGGTTTTCTCATTAAGATGGGTTTCCAAGTCTAGTTAAAAAAGTGATTCATATTCTTTGTACGAGACTAGTACTTGGTGATCAAGTTTGTGTTCTCTACATATAGGGTTAGAATTATAGGTATACATATAATGATCCAACCTAAAATAGTGGTAAAACCTCGGGTTTAGGTTTTTGGTCTCTTTATTAGGAAGGGTCGATATCAGTGTGAGATGAAAACTTGTAAAAATTTTTTTTTGATATTCTAGTGTTTAATATAATACCCCCGATTCGGCAGGAAGGGTTCACCGAATAGAATATAGGTAATGATATGTTATTTACTAAAACCGAGGCATTTTCAACACAATTGGCTCCAAAGTTGGAATTTCTTTTTGCAGTTAAACGTGCTCGGGATGGGAGCAATCCCACACTATGGGATGACCTCCCGGGAAGTTGTTGATGGATGTCCGAAGTCGTGCCTGTTGATCGTAGTGGGTAGACGGGAATAATATCGGTGGAAGGTTGGGTTATTATATTTAAGGTCTAGAGCTTTGTCCTAAACCAAGTTTCTAGAGTGTTTCCATGTATCTGCTCTATTACAAGCAACTATGAAGAAGGTGGAGAAGAGAAGATATGAGGCTGGTTTGAAGAATGGTTAAGAGAGTTGAAATCTAAGGTTTCTTTATTGCTATTGTTGGGTATATCTTGTTAATAAACTATTTTGTTTGGGTCTTCTCTTGTGGGTTGAGCAAAGAGTATGTAACGATCTTTGATTATAATGAGAGTTATGATATGTTTTGGTTGTGGATGTAGTCTGCAAATGTGAACCACATATATCTTATATCGTAGTTTGTTTGCTTCTTTGTGTTCTTTCTTTATAATCATTTCTCCATGTTTGGTTTAAATCACCATAATCCCTTTGTGATCTTGTGTTCCACTGCGCTTTGGGTGCCAATTTCCCCAACAGTGGCAAGCTAGGATTTTTCATTTTCTACGCTAATGAGTGGCTAATTAGCTTCTTTCTTTTTTCGAGATGATGAGTTTTAATAGTATTGATTTGATTCGATCTTAGGACTTATGAGTCACTAGGGACAAAAGCACCTTGTTACTTATTGAATGAAACCTTTGGTCCTATATATAAGAAACTAAAGATAAAAACTCTCTATAACTAGGATTCTTGCAAACAATTGTACAACCCTTCGTTTAACATAGTTTAGTGTGAGGTAGATGACTAGTATGATTTAAATGTTATTTTCCTAGATTTGGGGGTGCAAGTATGTTTAACCAAGATTTACATTTTGGAAAAGATATTTTTAATTTTTTTCTCGAGGAACATGAAAATAAATTTTTCTTACAGTTTTATTTATTGGGAGGGCTATAGCCCGATGCTAAAAAAATTCTTACCAATTATTTTTTCCAACATCATTATGTGGGTGTGAAGGAAAATATATTTTCGATCTGTTTTTTAACTGTATCTGTTTTTATTTCACAACATAATTTATGTCGTAATTTACATTGATTTACATTTATTTCAATGCCTTCCTTTAATATAAAGCTAGAGGATTCTCATTTATTTCTCGTCCTAAAAGTGGTTACTATCACTTTTTTACTTAGTTTTGTGCACCATGTGTTTACTTTCTTTATTTCTTCTCTACCGGTAAGTTTATCGAGTGGGTGAATTGTGTTTATGCTTTACACAATTTACAATAGATAATTCTATCCTGGACACAAATACTGTAATGATAGGTCATTAGCATTACTTTCTTAAATTGTGACCATGCAATATTGTATTAAGGATACTATGTGGAATAAGTGGCTCCACTTTTTGTTTTCCGTTTAATTGCTTCAATTTAAGTTTTAGTATTTTTAATTAATGTTGATTTTTTGTTTCATTGTTACGTTCCTAACATTTTTTATATGAGCGGAATTTTCACCGTCCTGCTGAATCACCTAAACATTTCTATTAGATTTTTTTTTAAGAAAGAATATTATGGTCTTATTGAGGCAAGCAAACAAGAAAAGAAGATGACCAAAGTAGTTAATATTGTGTACCAAACTTTTATCGAAAAACAATGATAACCTAGATAAAAGATTATATCGATTATTATTGGGGATACATAACTAACCTTATAATCTAATAGTTTACCGGTAGTTATATAATATGGTATTTTCAATTAAAAAAAATATCAATAAAGTAAGAGCATGTTATATATTATTGTACTTTGCATGCATGTATCTCTCATCATTTGAAATAAACGAACATATTTAATATTTTAGAAATTACAAGTAAATTTGACTTCAAAGTTACAAGTATAAACATGTGAGAAACAATCGAGCTACTTTAACTTCATAACCTAATAGTACCAAGCATGGGGTTTGTATGGATTTTTAAAAAAAAATAAATATTACATTAATAATTAATATCGTTATAGGATATTTTACGTATTTTTTAGGTCAAGGGACAATATGTGATATATCGGCGATATTGGTCAATATTAACTTCATTAGGTATGACCACTCCTTACTTAATTTTTTGGAAAATCTAACAAGCTCGTTGGTATAGAATTACAACAACATGCGTTTGTATAAATACACATATAAGAGACAAGAAATTAATATTTCCTAGAAGCGAACCATTATCAGTATAACACATTTAACTGTCATGTCTCGGAGGCAAATACCTCATTTTCTCCTAGCCCTGTGCCTTTTCACCATTGGAGTAATTGTTCAACTCTCATATTGAATCAAGGAGTTCCACGTGGGTAAATTCTATCATGAGTCATAAAGTACAATTTGGTTCAGAAAAGAAAGAACAAAAAATTCCTAAAAATTGTTGGTTGCAAAAGATCAAACTTGTCGCACGGTCGCTGCAGGTTTTACGAGTCCATCCTTTGATTGATTATCTTCCATGTAATTATGGTGAATTATATAGTGTGGTCATTGATCACACCAGTTGGATGGTTTCCTTGACCATGTCGGTGAGGTAACAGGCTATTCATCATTGATGGTGAGATGAAATATACTAGGTTTATTGAGTCCAGTTCAAAGAAAACTTTAGTCCATTGTCGAGCAGTCGTCGTTCTTACCTCCATGAGCATAACCGATGTCTCTGCCATTATAACGGTAGTGATGATCCCTAGAAGTTGTGTCTTGCTTTGAGTGTTGCCATCATTGAATATATGCAAATGAAGCCACGTTTGGCATAACCTAGGTATCCCCAAACCTACCTATATGTGATTGTTTTAGTCCATCCCGGGTTCGGGCCAACCCAACATGTTGAAATTTTTGCGGTAGTATATGTAATGTGCGATTTGGGTTTGGAGTTGGCAACATGTTTAGAAAATTAGGAGGTAGCACCCTTCTTTCATATGTCAATTTATGTTGCAATTGAAGTACAATTTTAATAATGTTTGACAAGTTTTTTTATTTTAGGCGGTATGAGTTCATTTCTGGCCATCCAGAAAGACCAGAAGAGAAAGAAAAAAGAAGTGGTGATATAGATAGACAATTTGGCTTTGAGTAACTATGGAATTATGGTTGAATCGTTAATAGGAGGAATACTGTGGTGGGTGAAATTTGGGTAGGAAAACAAATGTGTGTAAATTATTATAATCAAGGTCACCAAGGAAACTTGACATTGTTTAAGAAGATCCTCTGCAGTTTCCAAAGCCGAATTAAAATTTCAACATAGGTTGTATTGGTGAGACGGATTTGGTGGAGGATGGTAAATGTGGGTAACCTTCATTTAATGATTTTCACAAGAAAAGTTGTATTTTCGGTGGACATGGAAATTTCTATAAATAATTGGTGGGTGTTAGTTAGTTTTGATATAATTCATATGTGTTTTAGGTTATAAAGCATTTTTATCCAGGGAGCCGACGGTGTCTTTTTCGATTGAGTGCGTAAAAATATAGTCTTGTCGGGTGGTCCATCTTGAGGAATATGCATTTTTATAATTTTGGCTGCAACCAAGGGAGCCAAATTGGTTAACTTTTCATGAGTCCATGTATGAGAGAGTGTATTAATAAGATAATCCATTGACTGATAGGGTTAGCATTGGCTTGTATTGAGAGGTTGGTACCGGGGAATCTCGTTCGCTGTGATTAGGGTTATCCTATTGATAGGTGCATCATTTGCATTAGTTTGATGCTCAGATTCATTGCTTTCCTGTTACTTTTCATATCATTATGCTTTTATTTTGTTTGCTTTTAAGTTTCTTAGAAGTTTTGAAGTGTATTCAACCAAAGAAGAAGAAAGGAGTTCATTACAACACGAAATGAACAAGGAAGTCAAGTTATATCTATAGAGAGGGGCCAAAGACCAAATTAATCTTATTAAAATACAGGATTTCTTAATACCATCTTGAATATAACAAGAATAATAAGTGAACACAAAAAGAATAAGGTCATTCCGAGTTCGGATGAAGAAGTTATGGACAAAACAGCCGAAGCAAGAAAAAGGTCATCTACAACACTGCAGTCGGCGTTAGTCCTATCTATGCCAACTGTAGCACTTCTTTAGACAGAAAACTTATATTTCAAATCCCTATAGTGGGCATTGTTCATTGGGAATCGACCATTCTGATTGTAACAAGTTTTGGGACAGAGAATTGGAGTTATTTTTTGTCTTAGAGTTGGCAAGGTTCATGGAAATTGACCATGCCGACTGTGGCTAACCTGTGGGGTCCTTTCTGACGTGTGTTTAAATTCCAAATCAAGGAAACTTAGTTCCAATGGGATTCTAACCCTATAAAGATAGGATACTCGAGGTCCAAGCATTGAAGGCTATAAAAGAAGACATCCAAGGCCTAAACAAGATATCTTTTGAAGCAATCTCTTATCTTCTACCTCTCATATCATATCTTCTACATCAAAAACCTAGGGTTTTCCCCTTAGAGGGAAACCATTATTCTTCTTTTGTATATTTTTCATGGATTTTAGTAAATCCATGAGTAGTTAACTTTGTTCTATTGGTTAGGGATGTAATTGGAAGTCCAAAATATGAGAATCCATCTGGCTGATTATTGTTGATGTTCAAGATCTCTTTTTATCGTTCATGTTCTACTTTTAATATCAATTATATGATTGGAGGTGTATTTGTTGAGGATGCATACTAAGTGAACACATATTCACATCAAAGGCTAAGTTAGGGTTTGAAGACACTAAATAATCGATAGACTCGGTTGCAAGTAGCATAATATGATCAATGATTGTACTCAAAACCTTCATGTGATTACATGCAGAAGCTTGAATAGTGTTAAATAGATTACTCGTAGTACTTTTATTGTATTGATTAGCCTAATTTGAAGGGGTTCTCTAGGGATACTGATATGAAGAGAGGGTAGATGTTGATTCTAATCGATTGCGGAGCATGATTGACGACGAAATATGAAATCCTTAACTAGTATTTTCTCACCATAATCTCAATCTTTATTTATTTCGTTAGCTTACATTAGTTTATAGTTCATTACAATCCCCCTTGGTTACATAAGAAGTCAAAGACAAATAACAGTTCACAGCTCCTCGTGGGAACAATCCTTACTACCGTTATATTACTTGTTAGTATTAGTGGGAAATATTTTAATTAATTTGTGCGCAAACGATACGCATCTCCTACATTCCCAATACGATGTAAGAGTTGTTGTTTGATGGTAGGTATAAGGGAGGTTAACTATTTCCAGTTAATAGACACATTTATGTGTCTAATTTGTTCCTAATTTTTATAGTGTTGGAACTCGATTGTGTACTAATATTGTGTTTTTATGTATGTGTAGGTATTTTCGGGAAACAAATATTTTTGGAAAAATCAGCTTAAAAATTACTAAAGGCACCCGGAGAAATTGCTAAAGGAACCCTCATTGATGGATAAGGGCACCAATTTCTTCATTTCAAAATTCAAATTGTGGCAGGAGAAAATTTTCTTTCTTGACCTTGTGCGAGTTTTAGCAATTACTTTGGAAAGATTAAAAAGTTTAAGGAGGAAAATATTATTACCTTATTTACAAGACTCGTACACAGGTTGGAAACTTGTGAGATAAACCAAGAAAATCTCGTGAAAGACTAAATCAGGAAGAATCCTTCTCGAGTCTGCTGTGAAATAAAAAGAGATATTCTGTGAAATATTTGAATAAGGAAACATCGTCTTTGGAAAGGAAACAACAACACAGATTTTGCTAAGATTGAAGACTAAGAATAATACAGAATCGTAGCTTAATGATCGAGAAAAGGAAAATATCATCAAAATATTGAAAGTTTATGCCGAGAATTAAAGAGGAAGATTTGGAGAGATTTGAAAAGGTTGCAGTATATAAAGAATGTTGGAGGTTATTAGAGGGTTATTAAGAGTTTGGGGGAGGTTGCAGAGCGAGGAAAGATAAGAAAAAATCTTACAGAGAATTGTTGTTGCTGCTGTGAAGAAGAAGAAGAACTTCGTCCTAAAAACCAAGAACAACGTTTTAAAAGAAACCGTGGCCTTTTCTGTTCCATACATCGACAAAGAAAGCACCATCTGTAGCGTTTATAAACGTCTTAATTCTCTGTGTCAATTATTTTCTTCATTTTAAACACTTTTTGAGATATGTATCCATCATTTGAAAGAGTGTTTGCTATGAGGAGCTAAACCCCATCACTAAGGCTCCGAAGGAAGCCATTTTTCTAATAAATATGTTATAATTTTTATTTAATTAATTTCTACAATTCTTTTTATGATTATTTGCATTAAATTAAAAATTGATTAAATAGTTGTGTTTTCTCTTGATGATGCATGCTTGGTTTAGGGATTTTTAATACTTCATGCTTGGGATATACATCTATTGTTTTAGAAATCTACTACAGGTAATATTTTAGAATCACACTGAACGTAAGAATTTGTATGAATATTGTTTTTAACTGAATCACATAAATTAGTTAATGGTGGAATCCTTCGTCTCAGCTCTTTTATATGTCTTGATATCATCTTAGTCTTAGTTTTTTTAAAATTAAAATTAGGTCTAAAATCAAATCTTCACAAGTCTGAGGGTTCTTTTTTGTAGGGTTGTTCACGGATCAACCAACCACTTTTCGTCAGTAGTGTCTTATTATTATGTGCACTATTTATGATTCCTAAACCCTTCTTGTGTTTTGGGATCGGTTAATTTATTCCAACCCGGGGTTTGAAGTTTCATTACAAAAAAATCATGTCCTCAGAAGAAATTTTTGGTGATCTGGTCGATCTTATTTTGTACATGGATAGGTAGGAGTTATGTCTCCATTAATTAATTTGTTATTTGTAGGAGTGACAACAGAGTTTATAAGTACTTACTTTCCCGCTAGAGAGATGCACTTTACTTTTCTCGCAAGTCTCTTCAGCAAGAGGGTGAACACATGTGTCGAGTATCACCCGGATATGAAATGAACCCTAAGATAGAGTGGTGGTATTGAAATGGTCATCATGTTGAAAATCCGTTGTGTTATAACTGATTAATTTATGGGCAAACTTCGGATGGTGAATGATTATGGACTAGATACATTGATGAGTTGACCACCCGATAAGAGTATGATTGTAGTTGTTGTGGGTGTGGAAAAATTTGGGTTGAAGCCTTGCAGGTGATGAGAAGGTCGTCTACATCAATGTAGTCGATCTCGGCTGTCTCGGCCGAGATCTCGTCGATAATTTGGTTTCGGCTATCAAGAGAAATGAAACAAACTATCTCGCTGAGACGAGATTTGAACGATAATCTCGGTTGACTCGGCTGAGATCAAGCCGAGCCGAGATTTTGGTGGGAATCTCCTATGTTTTTGATAAATCAGAAACATCCCAAACTATAACTTCAATTGTTTTGAGCCCTAAAATTCCCTTTCTCTTTACATGTTCATCATATGTATCTCTCGATTAACATTCCTTTCTATCTAAACTCCATTAACATCATTAATGGTTCAACATTCAATTAATAGAGTAACCGAATTTAATACAATAAACCAATTATTACTTTGAATCTAAGAAAACCTACAACCATAAATTTCTAAGATACTCATTTATAGAAGATTAATTGAATTTTACCGGTTTTATAAAAGATTAAGAAATAGAGAATAAACCAAGTTATGTCAGATCAGGGGGTTATAGAGAAATATTTGGATTTCTTTTTTGAATATCATGATACATAAAGTTATGAACATGGATTTGTGTACTCTAATAAAGCTTCGCACATAACTAATATGATGTAAAAATTCAGTAAAGAAAGAAGATTCTTATGTTTAATAATAGACATATTTTGTATCTGATTTGATCTCATATTTATATTATTATTTCTCGATTTTTTGTACTAATATTGTTCCTTTGTAGGTATTTTTAGAGAATTGGCAATTGTGGAAAAGTTGTCTTAAATGCGTTAAAGACACCCAAGAAAAGTGATAAAAGCACCCAAAGATTAGATAAGGGCAAGCCATTTATAAAGGCACCTGCTTACTCTGAATAGGGGCAGCACCACCTTCTTCCATTTTAAATACAAATTTAGGCAGGAAAAATCTTTCTTAATCTATGAAGGATCTGATCGAATTGGCTGGAGAATTTTTAGATGTTAATGCAAGAATATACTCTTGCCTTATTAGAAGGAATTTTAAAGATGTGGGGGACTCGAATAAACATCTCGTGTGCGTTAAAAAGAGAAGGAAAAATTTCCAGGTTGTACTCGGGTTTGGTATTTCAACAATATTAGGATATAAAATCCAAACTATTATTGCCCGAGTTGTAATAAGGAAAGATTATCACATAGTTGTATCTAAAGTTAAAGACCGAAAGAAGGAAAATCTCCGAGAAAATAATCCACCGAGATTTGCCATTAACTGTCGTGATTTAATCATTGATTGGAGAAGATTTGAAGAGATTTGATGGTTGCTATTATAAGGGGGGGGGGGGGGGGGGGCGGGAGCCGAGTTATGGAAGGCTCGCTTGGCCAGAAAAAAAAGTTAGAAAAAATCATTTTTGTTTCTCTTTGCAACCAGGTCGTGAAGAAGGAAGAAAAAGATGAAGAACATAAGAGTAAAAGAAAATGTCATTTATTTCCGTTTCTTTTTTTTAACTTTAACACCTTTTATAACAGTTTAGTGAATAGTATCTGTGACAGTTGGGCGTTTAATGCATACAGAAGGCGTCGTTGATTCATTATGCAATCCAATAGTTTTATTGATTCAGTGACGCAACTGGTCAGTTCTTATTTGTACTAGAGTGCGTCGTTAAATCAACAAAGAAATAAAGAAAATTGTGAGCTTTTCTAATTCAATAAATTTAATTTGTTTCTTTTATTTTTATCTCTATATAGCTTATCTTCTTACCTAGGGTAGCGGATGAAGCTATTTTTGATGTTTGCTATTAATATTTAATTTTTTAGACAAAATTACTCTCTTTTGTACTTTTCAATGACTAATAATTTCTCTTCTAAATATGCTTCGATTTAATTGTTCTGAATAGTCTTTAAGCTGTTGACATTTTATAAGCGAAGGAGATTATATTTTTGTGAGATGACGAAAGTCGTATAATTAATTTTTAAACGTTATATTTTCTAAAACATGAGATTGGGTTCAAAATTGTTTTGGGTAATGTGAGAGTAGATTTAAGAAATTGAATTATTAATTGTACAAACATCAAAAGTAGTGAAATCCAAAACCCTAGACCTCTATCTTCCTGTTTAATTAATTTGTATAGTTATTTATATTTTTATTGATTTAATTTATTCATTAAAAATAATTTTTTTTGTTTAGAACATAATTTGTCGATTAACTAGAAATAGTAATATCAATCCCTATGGACGATCCCGTATTTGCTGCTTCTACTTTGTAGACGTCGTGCGATTGCTGCTATAGGTTTTACGGCTATCATTTTTTAGCGCCACTATCAGGGATTGAGAAATATTATTTTTGGTTAATTTTCAATTTTGGTGATAATTAGTTATGATTTTATTTTTATTTTTTATTTTTATTTTCTCTTTTAGATTTTATTTGGGTATTCTCCTTGTATTTGTTGTGCAGGTAATATTTTACAATTATTGTAGAAAATTGCCTACCAAAAAAGGTTAGTATAATCCCAATTTTATTTTATTTTATTTTTAAATTTTAATTTTTAATTTTTTTTTTACATTTTTATTTTATAAATAAGTAAGTTAGGAAATTAGGATTTTTTTTTAAATATCTTTTAGATTTTATTTTATTTTGTATATAAAAAAAAACACGTGCACACACATCATTTCCATCATCTGCTACCAATTATTAAGAAAATACGTGGAATAGTACGTTGAACCCTCTGGGCGTTATCAATCGAAAAATAAAGAAGAAGAGAATGTCAAACTGGTATTATAAGGACCAATACAATGAATATAGACCTGGATATCAAAATGGATACTACACGTACTATGACCAAAGTGTGGATAGTACTTGAGACCATTACCAACCCTCTGGAGGTTATGGTTCATACCATAGTGATCCCAATTACTATTCTTACGCTCACCAGTCGTAGGAACGGGTAAATGACCAATATTGTACTGAGAAAAATGTTAGTTCTCCCTTTTTAGAAGATGCTCTTAGGCGTTATATGGAAACTTCAAAAATTCTGGAGTCATCGTATGCTTCTTTGGATAATAAACTCAATCAATTTGCTGAAACTAAACGGAAGCGTGACATAAAAAGGGTAGAAAAATTTGCAGCTATGAGTACTGCTCTTACTTAAATTAATACGCGTCTAGATGAAATTGAAGAAGAAAAACGGTTAGCTGCTACTATTGCTCAAAATGAAATTAACTCCCAAAATAGTGTTTCCAATTTTACCCTTGATGATAATGATAAATATTTACCCAATCTAGAAGGCGGGTTAGAATTGAAAGCACTACTTGTTTAGGTAAGGTTCAACCATCTTCATATTATTATGATGATTAGGGTAGCATTGATGAAGAGTTTGAAATCTGTAGTCATAGTGACGAGGAATTTTTCACATCAATTGAGCTTCATGATAATAATCATGTTTTTAGTTCCAATCCTAATAATATTAATGGTTATTTACCTAATCAAGAGGAAAATGATTTAACTAAAGATACCATTGTTATAGACGGTGAAATATTTCCTTGTTATTATGAAGACGATGATGGGTTCGAGGAACCGGATAATAATGTCCAAAATAAAATTCAGGTGTTAGAAACTCATCATATTGTTGATGTGGTTACTCGGACCATGATACCATAACTGACATTGTTGTCCCACCAAAGTTTTATTTACCAAATGTGGGAACATATGAATTTCAAACGTGTCAGTTCTTACATTTTGGAGCTAAATCTGATTATTTTAGGGAATCTGAATCAACACATTTTTTGATTTTAGATTAAATAAACTATTTTAAACTACAAAATATACACAAAAGATGAAAATAATATTCACAAATACTGAGGTTATGGATTTCACCAATTACCAATTAAAGTGATTCAATCTAATCCATATTCATGCAATTCTTTACATTTAAAGTGATTTTAATATGTTATAAAAGTAGATTTTCAAAGTAACAATTGTAAATCGAAAGCATAGAACATCAAAAACCCTAAGCTAAGCATGCTCTATCAAAAGAAATCACAACTGCTTAATAAAAATCCTTAAATCAATTTTTAATCAAAGCAAATAATCATAAAAGAAATTGCAAAAATCAATTAAAATAAAAATATATCACTTTTCTTGGAACAATGACTTCCTCTGTCGCCTCAGCAAAGGGGTTTAGCTCCTCATATTAATCACTTGCTCAAAATAATGGTTCATGACTCAAAGTGTTTACAAATGATGGAAAAGAGTGAAAATAATTAAAAAAACGAGTTTGTAACGTTTATAAGCGTTACAGACTCACTGTTACAGAGGGAAAAGTGTTTCACTGAAGATAAACTTTGCAAAGTGAAGATAAATGTAGCAAAGTTGAAAGCTTTAACAACAAAATCTTCAACTTTTTGGCCACGGAAACTTCAACCTTTAAGCAACGATTTCTTTATCTTCTCCATCATGATCATGAACAAATTTTTGATTTTTCGATTTCTTCGATTCTGGCAGAGTCATCCCCCCCTTAATGCTTCATTCGACTCCCTTATTTATAGCATACCACTCACTACTCGAGAATCTTCCAAAAGTCTTCTAAAAATCTTCACACATTTAATGGAATAATCTCGGCAGAATGATCATCATATCTCGGCGATTTATCTTCATATTGTTTCCCTAGTTATCCAAAACGATATTTAGTAAGATAGAACAGAATCATGTGAATTAGGAAAGAAAAATCCATATTTCACGTAATCAAATCTTTTCCATTTCATTTGCTCCGAGAAACATATATGATTGACGTCGACGAAAATATTTGGTTGGATTTGCTTGATTTTCTTGTGTCCTGCGGTTGAGTACAGCTTACTCTTGATAAGGAAATAATAGTTTTGTCTTAAACTCCTCAAAATACTCTCCAAAATACGTAATCAATTCACGCAGATATATTTGAGGTTTCCCGCCTCTTTTGTTGTTTGAATTTGAGAAGAAAGTAGGCGGTGCCTTTAGTAATTTTGATGGGTGTCGTTTAGTAAATTTTCCGGGTGCATTTCACACTTTTCCGAGTCAATTTTTCCAATAATGTTTATTTATATTTTCCAAAAAATACCTACAAATACATAAAATAACACAATTAGTACACAATCAAGCATTATCAATATAAAGAATTGAGACAAATCAGACACAAAAATGTGTCTATCAAGGATCCATATTTATTTCGATTATTGTTATATGATTCATAAATTTTGACTAATCCTTTCTTTGTCCGGCTGAAGACTTTAAACTTAGCGCTCTATGGGAGGAAACTCATATGCTTTTGGTACGCGGTGCTGGTAATATCTTTCCTTATCTCTTTTAATTTGTTTATTATTTTCTCTTTGTTCATGCTTTCATTCATTTATCTTTAGAATATCGAGGACTATGTTCAGTTTCAGTTTGGGGGTAAGGGAGAAATTTTTAAAAAAATTTAGTTGTACCAAAAACTCCAAAATCTAGAAACTTGTGAACAATTCAGGATGACACTAACCATTCTAAGTAGATGGAAACAAAATTCTTGTCTATAGGAGTTGGTGTTCCCAGTTAAATGGTCTATTAATAAAAGGACCGAGCTCAGGTTTTAAAAATAACATGATAGTCGTCACCAAATCTCGGAGTCGTCACCATATCACATACTGTTTTTATTTTTGCATCTTTTTGTGTTTCGCTAAGTGATTTGGTGGGTCATTAGTATCACCTTGTTGTCGCTGCTAGGATGAAGTAGCATCATTGAGATCAACCCCCATTATTTTAATTGAACATGGCCAATAATAAAAATTGACACTTTGATAGCAATATGTGTGTGTTCTCCCTGTCTTCGTCACCTAAGCAAGCGTGGAACGCGGGATCCATGGGAACTATCATGTAATCTGCTGACAAGGAACATGCAATTAGATTCAAAAGATCTAATCATGTCGTCGATAAAATAATACATAAAATAAAAAATAAAAAATAAAAATAAATAATAATAATTGTATATATTCAATAAATCGGCCGCTAGGACCCTTGTATATACCAGCTGAGCTGATATTAGAATTAGGATTCAGAACAATGGGTGCGTATCTTAATCTATTAGGGTTCATTTTGGCGCTGACGATCATACAAATATTCTGGGAAACACCGTTCACCTTAGTCAACATATGCACACTTCTATCTCCATATTTATCTTCTTAATCAATTCATGTGATTCTGGTTTGTTAAATTCCGAGTATCATGGTCCATTGTACGACTTTCTAAGAAGATCTTTGTTTTCTTATATATGAATTTTAGTACGCTTGAGCGAAAAATCGTGTACATCAATTGGATCCATGCAGGATAATGATTCCCATATCCAAAGATGTTAGTAGTCAACTAAATAGCATTTTTAGTGTCTATCCTCAATCGTTCACAGGTAGCTAGGAGTTGAAGCAAAGGTTTTGTGAGTATACCTCTTGTAAACCCTCAAGAGATAAAACTCGTCCACTAGAGCCACCTAGGGGTTTAAAGGCTTGTTACACATGCTAAGTGTAGTCGGGATTCCAAGGAATGTGAGTTAGGATTTTTATTTCATTTTTAGATTAGTTTTTCTAGAATAGAATTGCTTTGGGACTAGCAAAATATAAGTTTGGAGGTATTTGATAGACACATTTTTTGACTGAATTGATCTCATATTTATATTGTTATTTCTCAATTTTTTTGTACTAATATTATTTTTTTGTATGTATTTTCGGAGAATTAGAAATTGTGAAAAAAAATTAGCTTAAATGCGTTAAAGACACCCAAGAAAAGTGAAAAAAAAACCCTCAAATATTGGATAAGGGCAACCCAATTATAAAGGAACCCCTACTCTGGATAGGTGCAGCACCACCTTATTCCATTTTAAATACAAATTTAGGAGGGAACAATCTTTCTTAATATGTGAAGGATTTGATCGAATTGTTTGTTGAATTTTTAAATATTAAGGAAGGGAATATACTCTTGCCTTATTAGGAGGAATTTTAAATATGTGGGGGGACTCGAGTAAACATCTCGTGTTGCGTTAAAAAGAGAAGGAAAAATTTCTAGGTTGTACTCGGGTTTGGTATTTTAACAACATTAGGACATAAAATCAAAATTATTATTGCCCGAGTCGTAATAAGGAAATATTATCACAGAGTTGTATCTAAAGTTAAAGATCGAGAGAAAGAAAATCTCCGAGAAAATAATCCACCGAGATTTTCCATTAACTGCCGAGATTGAATCATTGATTGGAGAAGATTTGAAGAGATTTGATTATTGCTAGTATAAAAGGGGAAGCTGGCTTGGCAAGAAATAAGAGTTGGAAAAAATCAGTTTTGTTTCTCTCTGCAACCAGGTCGGGAAGAAGGAAGAAGAAGATGAAGAACATAAGGCTAACATAAACTCGTTTATTTTTGTTGTTTTTTCTTTTAACTTCAACACCGTTTAGTGAATAATATCTGTGAAAGTTGGACGTTTAATGCATACAGAAGGCGACGTTGATTCATTAATCAATTCAATAGTTTTATTGATTCAGTGACGCCACTGGTCAGTTCCTCTTTGTACAACTCTTAGAGTGCGTCGTTAACTCAACGAAGAAATAAAGAAACTTGTGAGCTTTTCTAATTCAATAAATTTAATTTGTTGAATCAATTTTCATTTATTCTTATCTCTATGAGTATCTTATCTTCTTACCTAGGGTAGCAGATGAAGCTATTTTTGATATTTGCTATTAATATTTAATTTCTTAGACAAAATTACTCTCTTTTGTACTTTTCAATGACTAATATTTTCTCTTCTAAATTGCTTCGATTTAATTGTTCTGAACAGTCTTTAGGTTGTTGAATTTTTATAAAGGAAGGAGATTATATTTTTGTGAGATGGCAAAATTCTTATAATTAATTTTTACACGTTATATTTTCTAAAACATGAGATTGGTTTCAAAATTGTTTTGAGTAATTTGAGAGTAAATATAAGAAATGATATGTTAATTGTACAAACATCAAAAGTAGTAAAATCTAAAACCCTAGACCTCTATTTTCCTGGTTAATTAATTTGTATAGTTATTTATATTTTTATTGATTTAATTTATTCATTAAAAATCATTTTTTTTGTTTTAGCACATAATTTTATCTATTAACTAGAAATAGTAATATCAATCCTTGTGGACGATCCCGTATTTGCAGCTTCTACTTTGTAGATATCGTGCGATTGCGACTATAAGTTTTACGCCTCTCAATTTTTGGTGCCGCTGCCGGGGATTGAGAAATATTATTTTTGGTTAATTTAAAAAAAATTTGTGCTAATTGGTTAGGATTTTATTTTTATTTTTATTTTCTCTTTTAGAAATAACATGATAGTCATCACCAAATCTCGGAGTCGTCACCATATCACATACTGTTTTTATTTTTGCATCTTTTTGTTTTTCGCTAAGTGATTTGGTGGGTCATTAGTATCACCTTGTTGTCGCTGCTAGGATGAAGTAGCGTCATTGAGATCAACCCCCATTATTTTAATTGAACTTGGCCAATAATAAAAATTGACACTTTGATAGCAATATGTGTGTGTTCTCCCTGTCTTCGTCACCTAAGCAAGCGTGGAACGCGGGATCCATGGGAACTATCATGTAATCTGCTGACAAAGAGCATGCACTTAGATTCAAAAGATCTAATCATGTTGTCGACAAAAAATACATAAAATAAATAATAAATAATATAAATAAATAATAATAATTGTATATATTCAATAAGTCGGCCGCTAGGACCCTTGTATATATCAGCTGAGCTGATATTGGAATTAGGATTCAGAACAGTGGGTGCGTATCTCAATCTATTATGGTTCATTTTTGCGATGACGATCATACAGATATTCTGGGAAACACCGTTCACCTTAGTCAACATATGCACACTTTTATCTCCATATTCATCTTCTTAATCTATTCATGATTGTGGTTTGTTAAATTCCGAGTATCGTGGTCCATTGTACGACTTTCTAAGAAAAGCTTTGTTTTCTTATATATGAATTTTAGTACGCTTGAGTGCAAACTCGTGTAAAAAAATTGGATCCATGCAGGGTAATGATTCCCATAGCCAAAGATTTTAGTAGTCAACTAAATATCATTTTTAGTGTCTATCCTCAATCGTTCACATGTAGCTAGGAGTTGGAGCAAAGGTTTTGTGGGTATACCTCTTGTAAACCCTCAAGAGACAAAAATCGTCCACTAGAGCCTCCTATGGGTTTTAAAGGCTTGTTACACATGCTAAGTGTAGTCGCGATTCTTGTGAAAGTGAGTTGGGATTTTTATTTCATTTTTAGATTAGTTTTTCTAGAATAGATTTGCTCGCGGACTAGCAAAATATAAGTTTCCGGGTATTTTATAGACACATTTTATGACTGATTTGATCTCACATTTATATTGTTATTTCTCAATTTTCTGTACTAATATTTTTTTTTATGTATTTTTGGAGAATTGGCAATTGTGGAATAATAAGCTTAAATGTGTTAAAGACACCCAAGAAAAGTGATAAAAGCACCCAAATATTGGATAAGTGAAACCCAATTATAAAGGCACCCTTATTCGGGATAGGGGTAGCACCACCTTCTTCCATTTTAAATACTAATTTAGGAGGGAAAAATCTTTCTTAATTTGTGAAGGATCTGATCGAATTGTGTGTAGAATTTTTAGATGTTAAGGAAGGGAATATACTCTTGCCTTATTAGGAGGAATTTTAAAGATGTGGGGGACTCGAATAAACATCTCGTGTTGCGTTAAAAAGAGAAGGAAAAATTTCCAGGTTGCACTCGGGTTTGGTATTTCAACAACATTAGGACATAAAATCAAAATTATTATTTCCCGAGTCGTAATAAGGAAAGATTATCACAAAGTTGTATCTAAAGTTAAAGATCGAGAGAAAGAAAATCTCTGAGAAAATTAACTGCCGATATTTTCCATTAACTGCCGAGATTTAATCATTGATTGGAGAAGATTTGAAGAGATTTGATTATTGCTAGTATAAAAGGGGAGGCTGGAATCGAGTTATGGGAGGCTGGCTTGGCAAGAAATAAAAGTTAGAAAAAATCAGTTTCATTTCTCTCTACAACCAGGTCGGGAAGAAGGAAGAAGAAGATGAAGAACATAAGACTAACAGAAACTCGTTTATTGATGTTGCTTTTTCTTTTAACTTCAACACCTTCTGTAACGGTTCAGTGAATAACATCTGTGACAGTTGGACGTTTAATGCATACAGAAGGCGTCGCTGATTCATTAATCAATTCAATAGTTTTATTGATTTAGTGACGCCACTGGTCAGTTCTTCTTTGTACAACTCTTAGAGTGCGTCGTTAAATCAACGAAGAAATAAAGAAAATATGAGCTTTTTTAATTCAATAAATTTATGAGTAGCTTATCTTCTTACCTAGGGTAGCAGATTAAGCTATTTTTGATGTTTGATATTAATATTTAATTTCTTAGACAAAATTACTCTCTTTGTACTTTTCAATGACTAATAATTTCTCTTCTAAATATGCTTCGATTTAATTGTTCTGAATAGTCTTTAGGTTGTTGACTTTTTATAAGCGAAGGAGATATATTTTTGTGAGATGACGAAAGTTGTATAATTAATTTTTAAACGTTATATTTTTCAAAACATGAGATTGGGTTCAAAATTGTTTTGAGTAATTTGAGAGTAGATTTAAGAAATTAAATTGTTAAATGGACAAACATCAAAAGTAGTAAAATCCAAACCCTAGACCTCTATCTTCCTGGTTAATTAATTTGTATAGTTAATTTATATTTTTATTGATTTAATTTATTCATTAAAAATCATTCTTTTTGGTTTAGCACATAATTTATCTATTAACTAGAAATAGTAATATCAATCCCTGTGGACGATGCCGTATTTACCGCTTCTACTTTGTAGACGTCGTGTGATTGCGGCTATAGGTTTTATACCTATCATTTAACGATTATAGAGAGAAAGTGGTAATGCATGAGGAACTTCTTTAGCTTTCGAGAAAGTTGTAGAACGAGGTAAGTCAGAGACAATGAGAGAATAAAGAACAAGTGTTGCTTTTTAGTACTCCTAAGCTAACAATATTTATTTGTTAAGTTGTGATGACTCGAAGGCGCTTTCGGCATGAATCACACAACTTTCACTGCCTTCGTTACACTTTTATAGGTGTAATGTGTGAAAAATATTTGATACAATAATTATAAATATAAAATTTGGAACCGATATTTCACTGATATTACAATGATAATCTTTCCGATATAAAGTTGTACCGGTGTATCGATCCCGATCGAAACAAACTGAAACCCGATATTGACTATATTGGTCTACATACATAAGATGTAGGATTGGGGGCTCTTTTCTAGAAATATGGAGTCCCTTGACGTTATTTAAGTTCCTCTGTTTAGCTAAGTTAGAGGGGAGGATTTCGACACCTATAATGAACACATATAGTGAAAGGGGGAGCCCTACCTGATTCCCCAAGTTGGGTGATATAACATGTGGGGTGCCATAATGTTGATGGAGTAAGTAACACTGGATATGCACAACATAATATATTCAATGAAGGTGTATGGGAACCCCGGTTTTCTAAATGCTTGTCGGGCAGAACCCCAGCATAAAATGTCGTAAGCTTTCTGCATATCCAGCTTTAGGGAAATTTTTGGTTTTTTTTGGTGATTGTCGATTGTTTGATGTGGTGGAATAGCTTTCCAGCATATGCAACCTTATCTTGGGAGGATCTATGAGGTATAAAAATGCTTTGGTAAGGGCTTATACGAAAAGGGAGAATGGGTCGTAAACGAATTAATTACAGAATTTTGGCAATCACTTTGTAAATTACATTGCATAAACCAATGATTCTAGATTATGGTGGCTTTGAAGGGTGTTCTACTTTTCGTTATCAGGACGATGTTTGTATAGTCCATGAGAGGATGAATGTTGAGTCTGCCAAAGAAGTTCTGAACCATGGCAATTACCTGGTAAGCGTATCGCACTGTCTCGAAGTCGGTTTTGGTGTGTTTTCAGTGAAGAGCTCATCGTCTGTAGTGGTGTTGGGTGTTATGTATTGATTGGTGAAATGATCAATTAGGAGGTAAGTTTGTCGATGGTCTAGTTGCTCTTCTGATCTTGTCGTTATTATATGTTATTGCATCATCGATGTATAGTAGCAGAGGCACCATGGAAGAAAGTAGTATTGTTGTCCCCTAAGTGTTTGTTGTCTCCTGAGCGTAACCATTGGATTCTTACTCTCTGTTTTCAGTAAGTAGCATGACTTTCCTGTAAAGCCAAGTGACATAAACTGAGGTCCTTTTTCTGTTGTATCCGATGATCTTACTTGTGTGGCACACTGATGTTGATCTGGGCTGTTAAAAGACATGCTTGTGCTACATAGTTTTTCAAGTTTGTTATACTACTTATATTGGATGTCACCTAAATTTGCCAATTTAGAGATACTTTATCAAGTTTACTATGGATCCAACTCTTTGTTCTCAAATTTTTCTGTTTCTTAGATCCGTATAGACTTGTCTCTGAGGCTCCCAACCAGTCTTATTTTTTCGTTTGTTATTGGTTCCTTTTCATCTATTATAGAAAATTATTTAGTTAAGGCAGGCAAGTAAGGTGGATAAGCAGGAAACTTGTGTCCTATGAGAATTAACGGTGTACAACAGGAGTAAATGAACTTCGTCTAAGGTTTGGGGAGAATCCAATCCAACCCACACAAAAAATTGGTTTTAGGTCATTACGACTTACGAGGGCTATTTACATGTTCAAACAACTAGACGAGTTTCAACATACTATGCTTTCAAACATTCAACCAAGACACTATGTTTGAAACATTGATCGGTAGGTATGCTGATTAACAAAAATGAAGAAACTAGTATCTATGTTTGTTTTTAATAAGCAAGAAACTACTCCATATTTTGAATCCGACTACGACAACAAATTCAGTTGCGTCAATTTTCATTTTCAACGAAATGGACTTGTTTTTAATTTTACAATCCTATTTTTTTTTATCGGACCAAAATATGCTTATGAATTGAGACACCAAACATGACTAGAAAGGGAATAAAGATAATAAAAAACATGAGAAAAAGGCGAACCCGCAATAAATCTTAATCGCGTGGGAACCAAACACGTAAGTGCTTAGAGCCTTATGATTCCAATCAGTCGTTTCTCTGTTGCTTCTAGGAAATGAGTCCACTAGAAGCTAACTTCCATCCACTGGTATAAATATCACGAATGTATCTGCTATGATTTTCTGTAGAACCAAAAGTTTTTGTCCTGTACAAATATATCATCTCTACAATTCTGTCTGCAGTCATCAAAACAACCCATATCCTATCTATTACCGCAGAGTACTACTGATATTGAGAGAAAGATGAAGTTTGAGAAAGAGTTGAGGTCACAAATGGTGCCAGAATGGGAAGGAGCTTATATGGATTACACATCTCTCAAAATCATACTTGAAGATCTTAAACGTTCCAAATTCAAGACCCCCCAACACCATTCCCATGCTCATCAACATCATCATAATCACGGTGGTGGTGGAATTTCTACTCTGTACAGAAGCTTTAGTGGTCTAGTGGTTGCGCGTAGCGTTCCTAGCATCACCACCTCTAAAAGTATCAACGGTACTAGTACTAGTACCAGTAATGGCCATCATCATCATCACCCTCATCATAATAATCACCATAATCATCATGGAGTATTTCACCATGAGGAGGACCCTGTCATATTAGTTCAATCAATGCGTGGTCATGACCTAGAACACGGATTACTTATGAATCAAGATAATGTTCATCACCATGAAATATATGAGACCAAGTTCTTAATGTCAAGTGAAGAAGGAGGAGCATATGAAGTAGAATTCTTCAAAAGACTTGATGAGGAGTTCAACAAAGTTAACAAGTTTTACAAAGATAAAGTTGATCAAGTTATGAATGAAGCTGCTGTTTTGACTAAACAAATGGATGCATTGGTTGCTTTTAGAGTTAAAGTTGAGCATCCTGATCAAGGAAAGTTCGAACAACTCTGTAGAGATATTGCTAAATCTGCTTCTGCATTTTCTGTCACTTCACCAGACTCCAGTAGTACCGAGACCTCCGGTAAGTAGTTCTTCATTTCTAGCACTACCATTATTATTGATCACTTTAATTACTTAGACATATGTTTTCTTTCGGACCTCAATACTAGCTCAGGACTAGTAGAGGAGCTTTCCCATATAGGCCTCAACCAAGTCATTTGAGTATCGGTCATTGCTAGCTCTATTCCTACAAGATTTTTTTTCTTCAAGTTACGAATTCAAGTCATAGTTACCAACACCCTAAAAGGGCAGCTTTATTAGTTGTCAAAAAACAAGAAACACAGTATGAGAAGCTTGTCAAAAAACAAGAAACAACAGTATGAGAGGCGCTAATTATGTAGTCAGTAGCGTAGTCTTAATTAATTTGCAAGTTAGGAAAAGCACGAATGCTAGTTTCAATCAAGGGGATAACTAAACATCCTCAAAATTCCTTCTTTTCTTTCCATGATTACATCCAAGCTGCCCTGAGCGTACAATACAAAAAAAAAATACCCAATTATAAGGATAAGGACACAAAGTCCAAGACATTGTGGTACTCAAAAGAAATGGGAGGCCTAACTAACTCCATGGAGGCAGAGGAAGTTCTGGTCCATACAGCCACTGCAAAGAGAAAAAATTAGTAATTATTTGTTAGGTCTTTGTGTTTCATTGTGACAGCAATTGGTCATTATCATCCCTGGCCAGCTCGCCTCTATATCCATCTAAAGTATTGTTCTTTTCCTTCCCTATAGTTAAAGATAACGTGATATAAATATGAGTTCTCCAGTGCTAGCATGCAGCCAAGAAGGACTAGACATCGGTCATTTCGTAATACAGGACTCCGTTAATTTTTATTAGAGCGTATACATAGGCAAGTTTCTTAACTCTAAATTTAATTCCCTAAACTTTAACATGAAAAGTATGATTGTGTACTATAAGTTTGATATACACTACATTAGCTAAACTCCCGTCGTGCATATGCGGAACTATTGTCGATGTTGTATCTGGAATTGTCCAATATTTTTCGCTTAGACTAAATTAAACTCCCTGACATAACAAATTATTAATGTGCAGTCAGGGGGCACATGGAAGCGATTGAAGAAAGTAATGAATCAAGTATCCGTGGAAGTTATTATTCAGGGGAAGAATCAAGTACCCATGGAAGTTATGCAGGGGAACATGATATGAGCAACAAGGGAAGCTACTTAGATGATGATCTTAAAGAAGAAGATGAAGAAGAAAATGAAGAGAAGCCATTGAAGATCATCATACCAGCTCATTTGGAGATCCTGAATAGTGTTAAGATCAATAAAGCATCTGGAACTCCTCGTTCAACTATCAAAGGCATTCTCAAAAAGAATGGGAAGAATGGAGGACTAAGTTTCAATAGAAAGAATTTAAAGAGAGCTGAAGAACAACTAAAGTCTGCATTTGCTCATTTCTATCACAAACTTCAACTTCTTAAAAGTTTTAGTTATCTGAATCTCTTAGCATTTTCCAAGACCATGAAGAAATATGACAAGGTATACTAATAACTTTTTTCTTCGAACTTTCTCAATTGTTAAGCAAATAAGATTTTTTCTTCTATGATAAAATTTTGAAACATTTGTAATTGATTAAGTCAGTTATTTTATTGCAGATAACTTCAAGACATGCATCAAAAATATATTTGCACATGGTGGATAACTCTTACATCGGCAGCTCGGACGATGTAAGCTTTCTCTTCTGTAGTAGAAATAAAACTCTCAATTACATCATAAATGGAATGTATTAAACTCAAGGTTTGTTTCTGAAATTAAATTCCAGGTAACTAGGCTCATGGATAGAGTGGAGGCCTCATTCATCAAACACTTTACCAAATCCAATCGCAGTGAAGGCATGAACATCTTGAGATCGAAAAAAAAGAAAGAAAGACATGTTACAACATTTTCATCTGGTAAAAGCGATTTACAACAACAAAATGGTTGCTATCAAATGGGATTCCTTGGTTGCATCTTTTTCTTTCTAAAATTTTCTTTATTGCAGGATTTTTTTCTGGCTGCGTAATATCTCTTATAGTATGCCTTATTTTGGTCATAAATATTAGGCAAGTTATTAAAAAGGACGGCTTTAAGCAGTACATGGAGACCATGTTTATTCTGTATAGGTAACTTATTGCGAACTGCCAAAGTAATCAAATCTGATTCATTATCTTAAAGGAATACAATTTTGAATTTAACAACTAATATATTGTTTGAATTTATGTGCAGTTTATTCGGATTTTTAGTCCTACATATGCTCCTGTATGCAGCCAACATATACTTTTGGAAACGTTATCGAATCAACTATCCATTTATATTTGGTTTCAAACAAGGGACGGAGTTAGGATACAGGGAAGTCTTTCTATTGAGTACAGTTCTTGCAACAGTTGCACTTGCGTGTGTACTTGCTAATTTAAACATGGAAATGGATATAACGACCAAGAAGTACAAAGCGATAACGGAACTACTTCCTCTTGCTCTAGTTTCTGTAAGAGATTATATTACAAGCCCATTGCATTTATGTTAGGATGCCGTTTGCTTAGCTCGCTAGTATTAATTTCTTATCTTATGTGCAGGCTATACTTCTCTTAACAGTTTGTCCATTTAACATTGTATACCGATCTAGTCGAATTTTCCTACTGCGGACTGCATTTCGCGCTATAAGCGCTCCACTTTACAAGGTAATTATATGCATATATTTCTTTAGTAAAAACCTTAAGCATAACTAGATATTTTATTATTGAATTTCGCCTATCTTATTATCTTCTATCTCCTTTCCGCTGAGCAGGTCACTCTATCGGATTTTATGTTGGCGGATCAGATGAGTAGTCAGGTTCGTTTATCTCGTGTAGTTCATCTGTCTTATTTGAGCGTGAGTGTGTATTTATGTCATTGATTTGAAACAACCAGTTAACCAGGATTGTCCCTTGTTTTTCTAATTAATCTACCAGGGCCAAGCTCTCAGAAGTGTTGCATTTTACATCTGTTACTATTCTTCCGGGGACTACAGAATGAGGAAGACCACTTGCAAGTCAGACATAGTTTACAATTCTTTCTATATTGCGTTAGCTGCATTCCCATTTTGGTTACGCGCATTACAGGTTTGTTAATTTTTCACATCAAGTTATGGTGCTAAACTACAATAAAAAAAAAGTTATGGTGCTAAACTAATATTTGTATTATGTAAGAAATCTATTTAAGTACTAGACTATTTGTATTTGTACTATGTATCTTCAGCGGGTTGGGGTTTTCAAGGGTCTAATCATCAATCGAAAGATATCATGATCGAAAATCCAATAATGTTTTTTTTCTTCTTTGGTAGTGCTTTCGGCGATACTTAGAAGAAAAAGATGGAATGCAAGGAATTAATGGGTTCAAATACTTGAGTATTGTTCTGGCTGTCAGCATGACAACTGCTTACAGTAAGCACAACACAACAGGACTGTGGGTAATGGCTTGGATCAGCGCAATCATTTCAGCTGTTGTTGCTATATATTGGGATCTCGTTTTTGACTGGGGACTCCTACGAAGGAACTCGAAGAACCCTTGGCTGAGAGACAAGCTTGTTATATCACATAAAAGTGTTTACTTTGGAGTAATGGTAATTAAATTGTCTACGGAGATAAAATTTGATTTTAAGACATAAGATGCTTATATTTTGGATGTTCTAATGTTTATCATGTGTCATTTCTATGGTAGGTATTGGACGTGTTACTGAGGTTTGCTTGGCTACAAACCGTGTTGAACATTCAAGTTTCTTTCTTGCATAAAGAAGCTATGGTTGATGTTATTGCATGCTTAGAAATCTTTCGTCGTGGTGTATGGAATTTCTTCAGGTATGTCTCAAGTGTTTTCAAATATCAGCAGATAACTTATGGTGATTTTAACTTTATTTTTTGCATATTACACATCCGGAGTCGGTTATTGCCAACTGATCTTAATTGTTATATTTACTTCTAAACTTGTTGTCACTAATGCTGATATGGTTTTGGTTGATTATTTTTAGGATCGAGAATGAACACCTCAATAACGTTGGAAAATTTCGTGCATTTACAACCGTACCTCTCCCTTTCAACTATGATGAAGACAAAGATGAGTAAGAGCTTCAAGGATGCCAATGCCATGATGATCCAGGAATATCTTATATATACTGCGAAATTGATCTTAGAGAAGAAGTTCAAGAATGATGGTTGGGTGAATCCAAGAGCTTCTAAAAGAAGTCGAGAGTTAAAAAATAATGAAACCCCTTCACGCAAAATACACAAGTTTCCTCAGAATTCTATGCAAACTATCAACTGTGTGCATATATATTGTGGTAATTAAAAGGTGAAAACAGTGACAATAAATCAGGCAGGAAGTTAACAAAGTTTGGCTTAATAATGGATCTCCGAGCATTAATACAGTTTCACGGCGCGTGGTTTTGGTATATGCACATCCCCTAAATTATAGAGATTTACTTTCTGGACGTAGTACTTCTCCATGTCACATATTATATATAGCAATTAGTAACATACCGTTTTGTACTCATGCATAATTTCAGTTGGATAATAAAAAAGAAAAGAAAAAAGACAATCTTTCTACAATTTGATGCAGTTTTTTTTTTTTTTTTACATTATTTGAGGGATACCTTTAAGGGATAATTGGAAAAATACCCTAAAAATACATACCCCATTGGGAAAAAGCCCTGAAAAAATTTTGTTATGAAAAAATGTCTCAACGTTATATTTTCCATCCAAGTATCGTTAAATGGTCAAATTGTGCAATCTTGACCTCATGCATATCTGGGCCTTAAGACAAGATTACCCTTTAGCCGTCCTAATCTAACCCTAGGAGACGTGGCGGAATCCAAAGATAAGGGTAATCTCGCCTTAAGGCCACTTATGTATAAGGTCAAGATTGCACAATTTGACTATTTAACGGTACTTGGATGGAAAATATAACGTTGGGGCATTTTCCCATAAAAAAATTTTGCAGGACATTTTCCCAACGGGGTATGTATTTTTGGGGTATTTTCCCAATTATCCCTACCTTTAACCTATAAAGATTTTTATTCTATTTTGCCCGGTTTTCAGAAGTACCACTTTTACATCGTTGTTTAAGTTTCCACAGAAAGATTCAAAGTTTCTCTTCCCTGTGTTATCTCTTCTCAGCAATATGCTTTTATCGGGCAGACAAATTTTAGATAGGATACTTATAGTAACGGTATGTTTAGTTCAAGGGACTGAAGACTCTTCCAATTCCCAGGGAATGAATCAAATTCCCTGAACCAAACAGGGAAAATTAACTCTGTGTAATTTAAATTATTGATTCCTAGGAATCATATTTCCTCCAAAATAAACGATTTCCATTGTATTGATCCAATAGTGCAATAGAATTGAATTCCAAGATAAAAACAAAGGTAATTGAATTACCTCAACTAAACATTAATTTTTTGGATTTGAATTCAATTCTAAAATTTGAATTACCCTATAATTGAATTCTTAGGATTCTGATTCTTCCAACCTAACGAGGTGTAAATGTGTAACTAAAATTCTTAGTTGATTAGCATTGAACTTGATATATTAGATATGGGTTTTCAATTGATTTTCATAAAAATTATTTTCAACCAATATCTATGTGTATGTTTGTTTATTTCTATCGTGCTTGAATGTGTATCAATTGTTCTCTCGTTACTCGAATGTGCAATCGAGTGACTGACTCTATTGCTTGTTTTCAATTGTGCTTGATAATTCTATTGCTAGTTTGACGAAGTCTAATCTTCGATTACCAACTATGATCCAATAAATAAAAATTAGTATTTTCAATTATCGATGGATGTTGTTAAACATTTAAGAATTGGAAGATTTCCTTAGCTCATAATCTGAACTTATTACGAGTGTATGGCTAAGCTATTGGAGCACTATCTGTAGCGTTTTCTAGAACGTGCCTTTTGCTAGATTTGATCAGCTTTTCCTTTTCAAGAGGCATAAGCTTATAAAAGAAATCCGAGATATCTTTGTGCCTATTATTAATGGAAGCTTTTTCCTATTTGATCATGTTTGAAGAGACATAGATATAACTTTTGATTAAATTAACACCAACTTATAAGAGTGTATATTCTCCCCATAGTTATGGCAGAAATATTTTTATCTTATAGCTTCAAGTTTTGTAAAGTATTATCCGATTAATTCGAGAACATGCATATATTCATATTAATGTTTAGGTTATAATGTATCAAAGATACTGACTTTGCATGAGCCATTTAAAATTGACTCGTCAAATGATATTAAAATAGATTGCAGTCTGCTAGACAGACAAATTTGACCATCAATTATGGATTACTTTTGGAACCCGAAAATCTTATAATTAGTTACATCCAGAAATATTAAATATAATAAAATAAAAATAATCTCCATAACTACGTGACCTATAAGGCCATTGATATAATTATTCCCCTTAAAATGAAATTATAGAAACTTTCTTTATCAAAAGAAATCCATCTCAAGATCACGTAAGTCATTACAAGAACTAATGATATAGGCTAACAAGTTGGGTGCGCACTATTTGACCTTCGTTGTCCTACTATACTCCAACTACAAGTGGAATGGTTTTAAATTTCGAAGAATTGCCACGAGGAAAAATCAAAATTTCTCAGTAACCCCGAGAATGCACAAATTCCTTGTTTGATTGGTATTTGTAATTATTAATATCATAATAATAATATCCCATCTTTATATGAGAGAAAACGAATTACAATTATGTTTTTTTTTGAGAAAATAAAGAAATCGCAATCGTTGTTCTTTGTAGAAAAATATATATTGTGGGGTTAATGAAAGTTTCTTTAAAAGAATAGAGATCAATAGTTTATTAAAAGATAAAATCATATTTGATGGTAAAGGTTTCTTGTAAACCTATGATCTGTGTCATTCTTTTAGAATCGACGTAAAAATCACACCATATTGGCGAAATTTTATAAATACATATGTCAATCTTTTTTTCTTTTTATCTTATAGAAACGATGGAGAAATACCAATACTAATTTGTAAAAATGATCTCGTGCATCACATCTAGATGATCGAAAAAATAATAATCAGTTATTGGAATACTGTGAAGCAGCGTATAAAGTAGTACCAACACTACTCATACAAATGTTGATATTTAAAATCCGTAGTTGATGGTACATCGGTACAAAAAGAAAAACATCATCAATATATAATAACTAATAATATTAACATATAATAGTACCAAACAAATAAAAAACAATTAATTAAATAGTTCATAATATTTTATGGGAAGAGATATTTAACGTTTGATACCCAGAAAATATTTAATACATTGCTTTGGTACCCAATATTTAAAATATTAAGGGTTAGTATATTGACCCGTCATTGACTGTCTAGTCAAGCCATTGATCTAATTGTTCTAGTGTTTCCGTAACATATTGACTAGAATTATCCTTTTATCCCCAATATTAATAACAATGATATTACATATAAAAATGTTAGTTAAATAACAGTTATTTGTGCCCCAATCTCAGCGACATGTGAAAATGTACGACCACAATCACATGTAAACTCGTTGGAGGAAGAGATAATCATTCTCAGTTTCTACTAATCTTCTTCTTCTTTGTAAAATTACATCTAGGGTTAGATCTTTTTCATAAGTATGAACGTAACCTTTGGTTCTTAAGTTAGGGCTATAGTTAATTGATTGAAAAGAGAACTTGGTTTTGAAACAGATTTTGATTTGGTCTAATGTATAAATTTTCGAAAATTAAAGCTATGGTTTTTCATTTCTTATCAAGCAGATAAAATTCTAGGGTTTGTGAGTGAGAATGAAAAAGAGAGAAGAACTTGGTGTTTAGCCGAGAGAAAGAGGGAGGAAGGGAGGTTATCGATGTTGTGTTGATGGTGAAATCAGAGAGTAATAGAATAGATGGAATCGAGTTTTTGGTTTGATGTTTGGAGCAAGACTAGAACAGGGAAGAACTAGAAGATGGAGGAGCAGTCAAATCAAGGACGAGATCGGGAAGATATTGAAGATGGTTAACGAATCTGAAATTTGATTAAGGGTCTCTGTGAATTAATTCTGAGATTGACAAAGTGGAGATGGATCTACTCTTGATAGTTAATAAATATTTTGCATTAGTGGTTCTTTAGGAACAACAATGGGGGTTCGACTGAAATTGTTGTTTGGTTGTTATCGATGGTTGTTGTGGCATCTTCAATGGTGGAAGTAGCAGATAGAAGAAGAAGAATTATTTGTGTTTGTATTAATGGCGGAAAGAGCAAATGGAAGAAGAAAAAAATGGTAGCTGGGGTGTAAAAGAGGTGTTTTTTCAATGAATTTGAATCGTTGGATCAATCGAATCCTGACCACATGATTAAATCATGTGATAACAGAGAGTTAATGCCATTAATTAACAATTTTTATTGAGTAATTTTGTATTTGGGTCGTAAGTTTTGGTATGATAGAGTGTTTGGGTCGTAAATTTGTCTAGTGGTGTGTTTAGGTCGTAAGACCGTCAGTCAACGTGGTCAAGATAACCGGCCGTTAGACCCAAATTTTATAAGTTTTCTATTCCGTTAACATACATCATTACTCGCCGATTTTTTGAACAATCGCCGGTTAATTGCCGATTAATCGGCGATTAATCTCAGAAATCGTCAATTAATCTCTGAAGCCTTTTCCTATTTCTGTTTTCCTGGGTTATAATCTCTGAAGCCTTTTCCTGCCTGCAAAAAAAAATGAGAGAGAGGGAAAAACAATGATCAATTAGGGGTTTTAGAAATTGAGCCCAAATTGAAAAGGATTTTACTAATATTAATCGATTATCAACACAACAATCAAGCCTATGATGAAGAACAGTGTTTTTAGGTAAGTAATTTTGTTAATTTTTTGTTTTGTTTTTAGGGTTTTGACAATGGGTGGTAAGGCTTTTTAACTTTTAAGTAGTAGAGTTCTTAAGACAATTTGATGGTGTGGCTAGACAATTTGCACATGTCAAACACTATCATAGGTTTTGCTTCAGACACTTGTACAAGAACATGAAGATGAAGCACCCTGGCGCTTATTTAGATGAACTTGTTTGGAAGGCAGCAAAAAACTACAACGAGATGGATTACCAGTTTTGGATGCAACAAGTGGAAGACTTGAATCAAGAGGCCAGAATCTGGTTAGAATCTCATCCAAAGGAAGAATGGACAAGGCACAAGTTTGATCATACTTCTAGATGTGAGCATATCACTAACAATTTCAGTGAGTCTTTTAACAAATGGATTCTTAAATTGATGGCAATGCCTATATGCAAGTTAGTGATGGAGTTTGAGAAACTAGCCATGCAAATTTTTTACAATAGAGAGCAACTAGCCCTCACTTGGGATCAAGATGGGTTAATAGAGAGAGCTGAGAATAAATTGAAAAGGCACAGAGAGAATGTGCATTGGTTTAAATGTTATCCATCGACTAGAACTATTTGGTTGGTTGAAAATAATGAGAGTATGACTTGGAAAGTGGACTTGACTAAGCATGAATGCAAATGTGGAGCATGGCAAGTTGGTGGTGTGCCGTGTGTGCATGCAATGGCTGTCATTTTAGAAGCAGATGAGGATGAGTACAGGTAATTCCTAAACAAGTACATGTCTTTTTGTTACTTTGTGTCTAAAAATTCTTACTTTGTGTTACTTTATGTTTGTTTACAGTTTTGTGGATCAATGTCATTTTGTTAGCAAATACATGGCAACTTATGCTGGCAATATAGAGCCAATAGCCAATCTAGTATATTGGCTTGAAGTATGTTCTAATCCAATATATTTTGTGTTTCATTTAACTGCTCCAATAGAATGTATAAATATGAACTTAATATTGGCAAATATAGGTCCCTGATGCTTACAAGGTAAATCCTCCAAGAATCGTAAGACCAGTTGGTAGGCCAAGATCGCAAAGAAGGCGAGAGAGGAATGAGCAACTTGGAATACAAAGGGGAATGAAACAATGTGGAGTCTGCTTCCCATTTTGGGGAATTAACCATCATCTCAGGCATCTACAATCACACAACAGCCTACTACATCAACAAGGCCTGCTTCCCTTTTGGGGCACAGTCAAGACCAACCACAGCTAAAGAAAACCAACAATTCTACTTTTGGGGTTAAATGGTATTAGTTTTTAACTTTGTTTTTTGTCTTGTCAAACCAAATACTCTACTCTACAATTGTATAACTTGTTTAAATCCTTAAAAATCTTATTTTGTTGTAATGCCGATGTGTTTTTTGTTAAGTTTTCTTGTTATGGTGGTGAATGCAATGGTTCTAGTAAATATTGAACTGCAGGCAGGAAATTACAGGACTATAACCCAGGAAAACAGAAATAGGAAAAGGCTTCAGAGATTAATTGACGATTTCTGAGATTAATCGCCGATTAATCGGCAATTAATCGGCGATTGTTCAAAAAATCGGCGAGTAATGATGTATGTTAACGGAATGGCAAACTTGTAAAATTTGGGTCTAACGACCGGTTATCTTGACCACGTTGACTGACGGTCTTACGACCCAAACACACCACTGGACAAATTTACGACCCAAACACTCTATCATACCAAAACTTACGACCCAAATACAAAATTACTAATTTTAATTAGTTAGATTACGTGATGTTTGGTCAACGGATTGACTTGACGGTCAATAACTGGTCAAGATACCAACCCTTAATATTTTACATTTTAAATACCAAAGTAATATGTTAGATATTTTTTAAGTACAAAACGTTAAATAACCCTTGTATAAATTAATAAACCGATATATTGTAGATATGTATTGTAGAATCACATGAGATCTTTTTATTTTTGTATAAAAATCAAACTCCAAAACTAAATCAAACCTACAAAAATTCATAAGATATTATTAAAATTATTTCAGAAATCATATCACAACACGGTTGCATAAAATTGATTGGCATCTAAAAAATACACATCATAAAACAGTAGATACTAGAAATAGAGATGATCAATATATGAATAATAGAGTATATTTGTATCGGAGTGTCGGGTTGTATATTTCCACCCATTGTATGGGTGTGTTTCTATTTTTATATATCTACACTCTTGTTAAACTTATATACGTTGTGTAGTGCAATGAGTATAAATACCTATCTCAATCAATCTATCAATACCAAATCTCATTTGTTTCCAGATTTTTTAGTTTTTACAGTATCAGATTAGGTAAGTTCTTCTTTAAAATTTCTTAAAAGTTTGATTTTTTATCTCATAAATCGATTTTAATTTCGATCTTGTCGAAATATTTTTGATTTTCTATTGATTTTATCAGAAGCATCACATTTCAGTGATTGTTCTCCATCTTGGCTTTCTCAAATTCTTGATTTTGGTTTAAATCTAGTTCTTTCTTGCAGTTTGTTAATCTTCTTGTATCTTGATCTGATTCATTTCGACCTGACTTTTTCTGATCAGTTCTAGGATGTTTTCACTTTTCTTGATTTTGTTTACAAGATTTTTTTATGACTATACGTTTTCATCAAATTATGCCTCGTCAAACTCAGAATTCTTCTGCTGGTAATAACACCAACAACAACAATAACTACAACAACGTCAACAATTTTAATAATTTCAACAGTAACAATGGAAATCTTGTTCAAGATCCATATCAATTTCGTTTACCTTTCACTAATATTTCCAATTTTATATCTCTTAAGCTTGATTCCAAAAATTATCCTTTGTGGAAGGATCAATTTAAGTCCACCCTGATCTCTCTTATCTCTATGATTATGTTGATTGAAACAATTGAAGAACCTAATCGTCATTGTACTATTAATGATATTCAGTAAGTAAATCCAGCTTGGGTACATTGGCGAAATATGGATCGTTTTGTTTCAAGTTTCTTAAAAGAAACACTTACTAAATCTGTTTCTGGAGATGTTTTTGGTTTACAAAGTTTTCGTGAGATTTTAGGCATTTGCTGAGACTATTTCTACTACTCAGTTTGCTGATCAACGAAATATGTTAAGAAATTAATTACAGAACATTCGTAGAGGAAATCAGTCAATCGAGGATTACTTGTCTGATATCAAGACAATAATTGATAGTCGTGGTGCTATCAACGAGTGGGTACAAACTATAACCTTCTAATGTTTGTTTTTAATGGATTGGGTAGAGAGTATAATAATTTTATGATCTCAGCACAAAATCGTGAGGTTCCAATTACTTTTGCTGAGTTGCGTTCAAGGTTGGTTAGTCACCAACAATGGTTGAGGGATCAAGATAGAGAAATGTCTGGTCTATTTGATTCTGATAATGCAGCTGTAATGTATAGCCAACATACTGGTGGCAATAAAAAAAATAAAAACAAGAACAAGTCTCAATCATCTTTTGGTGAAGGTAATTTCAAGAATAATGTTCACCAAAATGGTTCTGGTAGTAGTTCAGGTGGTAGTTTCGGTGGTGGCAGACTACTCTAAAGTTGAGTGTCATATATGTAAAAGGATTGGGCATTCAGCTCCTAGGTGTTACTATAGGTATAGTCCAGTACTACTCGTAAAGCCTTTGTTGGTATTAAACTAAATGCAGCTTCTATGAATGAGAGTGAGGATGATACCTTCCCAACTGCTGCAAATTGGATTCTTGATTCAGGAGCACCGAACAACATTAAAAATGATGATGTTAATCTTACCAATCATGCTCCCTATACATCCAACAATAGTGTCATAATGGGGAATGGTGAGTCGGTTCCAATTTCCCTTGTGGGTGATGTTGTTACACAAACTAAACATGTTAAGTTCAAACTTTCCGATATGCTTCAAATTTCTAGACTCAAAGCTAATTTACTCTCAATTGCAAGGTTTAAAAAATTAATCATTGCTTTTCTGAGTTAACTCAACGGGGATATCTAATAAAGGATGTTGTCACTAAACATGTACTTGTTGAAGGAAACATTTACAACAACTTAGATCACTTCTACTACCATCAACATCCCCAACTTGCTTTCATACCTCCACTGTTGTTTCATCTATAATATGGCACAACAGGCTTGGTCAACCGCACAGAATTGAGTCTGTTAACATTAATCGATCAACAGTTTTACCTTATAGATCCAGAATCACTTGAATCTGTACTAGTCAAATTTTCAATCAAACTTGAGTGGCCTTATAGAAGAAGAGAACGACTTTACAATAAAAAAAATTGATCAATCGAAGATGACTACACCGTTAGTTCAAACACAAGTAATCAACCGAAAACTAAATAAAAATATAGCCTTTCACCAACGATAACTAAAGGCTTCTTCATCCCAAAGAAGATTTTAACAGAAGGCGGCACAAGATGTTTCACCTAATTAGATTACTCCTATCTCTTTAACAAGATATCTTTTCCACATTCACAAAAGGCGTGTTCTAGGATGAGTTTGTAAGAATACAAGACTCGATATTTATAATGTTATGACTAAGGAATTGATTGGAAATACTTTATTTACCAATTTCAAAAATTCTCAAGATATGAAAATAATAATATATTTTCTAAATTAGCAAGAACCAAGTAATATCCAACTCATAATTGATTTCACTCTTAGTCTGAAAAATAGGATTAGTTAGCATATAACATGTACTTTACTAATATACTTTGTTAGAGATATGCAAACCTTTGGGAATGGAAAACATATAATTTGATACCAAAATGTTAATGAAAAATCGACATCTTATGATCTTGCCTTGAGTATCAAAGGTGTATTCTTGAACATTAATAAATTAGAGTTTATCACATGTTCAAATTATTAAGTCTACATTCTAATGAAATTCCCAATATAACTCATTTACTTCTCGATATTTGCACAAACATGTGAAGATTAACAGACTAATCGACCATGAACCTTATTTCGACTTTAAAACAAAATTTGTAAGTCTACTTCCTTAAACTATGTTTCTGAAATTGCTTTCAAATATATTTATTTAACGTTTGGATTCTACCGAAAGCTCAACACACTAAATAATCACAAGTTACCAGTCAACGCAATGGCATAATCAACGAAGTCTATAGATAAACTATTATTCATAACTCTATATACTTTAAGTTGTCGAAACAACTATGTATATCATACCTTTTGATACTTTAATCACATATACAGTGAATAAGTCACTAATACTAAAGTCATTGTAACAGACGTAATTTTGTATGTAATGTTTTCAATGAATAAAGATTTGCATGAACATGGAATAAATAAAGTCTTGTAGTTACTAACCTTGAACTAAAGGATGATATCTTTGTTTTGTCAATACGTCTTCTGGTCTTCAAGGGTAACTAGAGCAAGTCTCAACATTTCTATGTTTCTAGTCTAACCTAACAAAGTTAACTTTAGTAATCTACTCAAGCGACTTTGAGTTTTGGAACTAAACTTGACAACCAAACTTGACATACCAACGCTAGATGAGTTGAACCGAGCAGCGCTCTAACAATTTTTATATTATAGAAAGAAGGTGTTTTTGTCTTATGATAACCAAAGAGCAGGGCATAGTTTGGTTTTTTGGGGGTGATAGTGGAAAAACTGAGATTTTCCGGATGCCTTCTAACGGCTTTGATTATGCCTTGACCCTTTATAACCATGCCTTTCATACTATACATCTATACACGATATGTTAATACTAACCATATCTACATTTCCTAATTTAGTTATACATATATTTGATCTAACTACGTCGGGACCATATACCCGCGTAGGACGTCTTAATAAGCTAGCATCTTGTAATCGTCGGATTATGTTGTGAATGACTGAATTAATTTGTGTTATCTTTTCTAGAAACAACATATAAAAAAATTTAATGTATTAGAAATAGACCATTTTAGTTTATTTTTTGTTTATCCTACGACCTTTTGTTTTATCTGTTAAGTCTTGTTTAGTACTTTAAATAGCTTGTACTTACAGATCTCCCTTAAAGTATGTTGATGGTGGATTTTTTGACTAGGGATAAAATTGTAAAATTACTATTGTTTTAGGGTGAAAAAATTGTATGGTAAAAACGTACTTTCAATTAGGTTCGAGAGATCAAACTCGAACAGGACGAGCCTAAACAAAGAAAATGACCGTTCACGTCCTGCTTCGATCACAAAGGTGGAGAAGATTTGGTAGGTTTTAGGGGAGGGAAGCAAAGAAGGTTGAGAAATATCAGTGTGATAGATAATTTTGTGAAGAAGAAAGGATTCTCTGAGATAAATCACTAATTTTGTATGTTTTGTTTCTCCTTACTTGTTGTCTTGTTCTTTTTTCGAATAGATGAGAATCATCTATTTATATTTCAAAGGAGACACACTGATTTCTCGTAAGTGGTGGAGGTTAGGGGTAGGTGGAGAAGTGATGATTGTGAATATTTTAGTGAGCTCGTGTCCGGAAAGTAAGGAGTACTTGTCAGACCACTATTCCTTATCCTCTCAAATGCTCTTTAAATGTCCCACTACTTGTTACCTTCTTGTTCATAGATGTGTTTCCGCAATGCACGATTGTCGTAGACCGCCATACCAATACCCCAATAAGAATCCCCCCATGTGTTGTATTTTATATTTCGTAAAAAATAGTGGAGTCGTGAGCCACTATAGTTTTGATTAAGTCAAGTCAAGTCAAATGACTTGCTAAGTCAGTGAGGCAAACTGAATTGATAATTAGACTGATCAGTGTCGAGTCTGGTAAGTTAGTGGTCATGTACTAGCTTAAGAGTAACATTGCATATTTAATGGCTAAGTATTAGCTCAGAAGTGACTTAGCATAAGTCTGAGAGGCATTTGAGGCCAAATATTGTAGAGGGCTTCTTAACCAAGAAGACATGTTAGAAAACCATGTAAGTTTTTGTATTAGACCAGTCTTAAAAAGTGGCATATTTTTGAAGGAAGTAGCACTAGCTACTTAGCACAAATAGTAATGTGCTAGCTCTTTTAGTATAAAATGCTAATGTGCTAACGTCTGAGGAGCAAGGCCAATATGCATAGTTTCAAGTAAATGTCAATTATGTTAGGGCTAGGAAGCTAATGTCGAGGAAGTTTGAAGTTAGCACTTCAATTAGGTAATATAGTTAGCCTTAGAGTGTTAGCTCTAATGCGCTTGTGCTAAGTTATTAAGCATGGGAACTCTAGGCCAAAGAGCACATCAGCTGGGATGTGCCAAGCGTAGGACGTATCAGCTGGAACTAGGGTCGTATCAGCGTCAAGCATGGGAGCTAGGTCCAATGGACGTGCCAGCCATGGGGGCTAAGTACATAGGGCAGATCAGAGCCAGGTAGGGATGTTGCAGCTGGAGATACACACTCGGGGACGCTCTAGCTTTGGCGCGTTAGCTAGGACACCGCATCTTGGTAGGGATGGTACTCGCGGACGCGTCATGCTAGTGATGCGCTAGAGTTGGGGAGCTTCAGGAAGGGACGCGCTAGGAAAGGGCGCTAAGTCAGGGGCGCGTTAGCCAAGGCCTTCTCAGGCCTAGACGCGCTAGTTAAGGCATCATCAGGCCAAGATGTGCTAGCTAAGGCTATGTCAAGCTAGTTGGCGCTTCTTAGGCGCTAGTGTTAGCGCTTTTAGTGCTATGGTGGCGAACTAGCGCCAATGTGGTGCTAAGCCAAATGACGGGTGCTAGCCCGGTGGTAACAGGAGAAAAGGCTACAATTAGCCTAGCTTAGAGAGACAATATGTCTTTTAAGGCATTGCTCCCTGTTTGTGGCGCGTCTAAGAGAAGTGGCGTATAATTTATGGCTTATAAGGAAGGTTGATAGTGACTTGCTTAAAAACCTCCAATATGTCGTTATAGTTGGATTCCTTCTTTGTTGATGCTAATAGTTTGGGAACGGGGATCTGGGCATAAAATCTGGCTTATAAGGAACTGCATCGGGCTTTTTAGAGACTTCATCAATCTCTTCATCTACTGGCTTAGAAGGGTGAACTACAGTATGTGCACTATCAAGCATGGTTACCTTGTTATCTACCACTTTACCATTTCTAAGGGTCCTAATTGCATTCACATTCTTTGATGATTAGGGAACTTACCTTTTTCCCTTTATCTCAAAGACTCAGCGATTTGACCAACCTAGGTTTCTAAATTGGAAATAGCCTGACTGTTAGCCTGAACAATCTTTTGTTTTTCATGCAAACTTTAGTTGACTGACTACTGAAAATTTGTAGTGTTCTGAGTTAATAAGGCGAGAGACTCTTCTAAACTCATGATCGTCTTATCTATCGGATTATAAAATTATGTCAGTCCTGAATGATTCTTAGTATAACCAAAACCTGGGGAACCTTAGAATTACTAGAATGACCTTGACTCTGGCTCTTAGACCAAGATAGGTTAGGATGGTTTCTCCAACCAGGGTTATAGGTTTCTGAATAAGGGTCAAACTTCTGATGATTATCAAATCTAGTGTTATTATAAAGAGCATGGGCCTGCTCTTCAACAGTCTGTCCTTCCCAAAATGACTTGGGCTCAATTTTACAACTAGATTGACTCAGTTCTAAAGCTTCTAACCTTTTTGATATAGTTGTTATTTTGGCATCTATTCAAAAGATCCTTCTACCCTATTGACATTTCCTCTACTTAGAAGAATTGTTTTCTGGGGATCCCTACTATTTTCCCACTGCTGGGTTTTTTCGGCGATTTCATTCAAAAATGTCGTCGCACCATCGACAGTTTTATTTTCAAACCCACATATTCATAAAGACTCAACCATGGTTGTTGTCGAACAATCTAAACCCTCGTAGAGGATTTGAACTAGCCTTACTTTTTCTAAACCATGATGAGGACATTGTGATAATAAGTCATTGAACCTTTCCAAATACCTATATAAAGATTCTCCCTCTTGTTGAGCAAATGTGCAAATCTGGTGCCTAATAGATGATGTTTTCTTCCTAGGGAAAACTTCTGGAAAAAAACAGATGTAAGTTGTTCATAGGTTTCAATGGACTCAGAATTCAAACTATATAACCAAGATTTGGCTTTGTCTCTTAGTGAAAAAGGAAACAATCTAAGTTTCAATGCTTCATCATCTAGGTCCTTAATCCTGATGGTACTACATATTTCCTCAAAATCCCTAACATGGAAATAGGGGTTTTTATTTTATTTCCCTAATAAGATTGGGAGCATATGTATGGTCCCAGGTTTTAACTCATAGTTTGTTTCAGTATAAGCTAAGTTGATACATGATGGACGAGAAGTCCTAGTCGGGTTCAATAAATCTTTTAAAGTTGCCATTATTGGCAATATCAAAAGACTAGGAGTAACTTCTTTGCCCAGTGTCAAGTTCTCAAAATTGAAATTTCCAAAAACAGGTCCATCAAAAGAAAAGTTTTCGAGGTCCGCGTTTCCAGGGACAGAACTACTAGGTTTTTCACTAATCAAACAACCTAGAGTGTCTCTTTTCCAAGCTCGTTCAGTGATGATCTCAAGCGGTCTTGGCATACACTAAAAAAAACAAAAATAAAAATAAAAATAAATGAATCCTAATTGAAAGAGAATTCTAAACAATCACAAGCAAGACTGACTCAACCAAATCAAACCTATTGAATCTACCAAACAAAAAGGATGATGGATCCACTTAGATTGTTTCTAGGCCAGATTTTATTCTTTCAAAAGGAAACTAGTTACAGTTTTAGCAAACCTCTTAGAACGATCCGAACTAGATTAAGTCGAATAGAAACAGGATAAGCTCTAAGGAGCTTTGAGGTGACAGGCCTTGCCAAAAACTAGACGATAAGGTGACATTCCAATGGGGGTCTTAAACGCAGTACGGTAATCCCATAAGGCATCAGTAAGCCTCAACGACCAGTTTAACTATTAGGATTAACTGTTTTCTCTAGAATACGTTATATCTCCCTGTTGGAAACCTCTACTTGACCACTAGTCTGTGGGTGATATAGGGTACCTACTTTGTGGTTAATACCATGTTTCTTCATCAAAATCTTAAACGGTCCATTACAAAAGTGTGACCCTCCATCACTAATTATAGCTCGCGATGTACCAAAACGTGCAAATATGTTATCATTCAAAAACTGGACCACAACCTTGTGGTCATTTTTTTTACACGAAACCGCCTCTACCCACTTAGATACATAGTCTACAACGACAAGGATGTAAAAATAACCAAAAGAATTAGAAAAAGGACCTATAAAATCAATGCCCCACATATCAAAGACCTCAATAACTAAAAGAGGTTTCAAAGGCATCATATTTCTACAGGAAATGGTTCATAACTTCTGACAACGCTCACAAGCAGCACAGTAACTGTGGGAGTCTTTAAACGACGACGGCCAGTAGAATCCACACTGCAATATCTTCGCAGCAGTCTTCTTAGCACTAAAGTTACCTCCACAAGGATGTTCATGATAAAAGGAAATAATACTGGACTGGTCACTCTCGGGTATACATCTCCTAATAATCTGGTATGGACAATACTTAAACAAATAAGGATCGTCCTAAAAGAAATGTTTTACCTCGGCTAAAAACCTAGAACGATCTTGTTTACCCCAGTGTTGAGGCATTCGACTAGTAACAAGATAATTTACTATATTCGCAAACCAAGGTAATTGGGAAACAAAGAGTAGTTGTTCATCAGGAAAACTATCTCTCACGGGAGGAGAATCATCAGGGGAATCCACAACAAGTCTAGACGAGTGGTATGCCACTTATTTTTTTGCACTCTTTTTCTCTCTAATTTCTAGAGAGAATTCTTGTAGCAAAAGGATCCATCTAATCAATCTAGGTTTAGTATCCTTCTTAGTCAGAAGGTACTTCAAACCAGCATGATCAATAAAGAATATAACCTTAGACCCTAAGAGATAAGATCTAAACTTGTCTAAGGCAAAAACAATGGCTAACAGTTCCTTTTCTATGGTAGTGTAGTTCAGTTGGGAATCATTCAGAGTTTTGCTAGCATAGTAAATCACATGAAGTATTTTGTTATATCGTTGACCTAACACAACACCAGTAGCATAATCTGAAGCATCACACATTATCTCAATGGGTAGGTTCCAATTAGGTGCATGTACTATGGGGGTGGTACTGAGTAAGGTCTTAAGCTTCTTAAAAGCCTTTAAACAAGCATCATCAAAGACAAACTTAACATCTTTTTCAAGCAGATTGCAAAGAGGTCTAGAAATCAAGATAAAATCCTTAATGAATCGATGATAAAAACCTGCATGCCCTAAGAATGACCTAACATCTCGTACAGTTTTTGGAACCTGTAAAGTCTTAATAAGGTCAACTTTAGCTTTGTCTACCTCTATACCCTTAGAAGATACGATATGCCCTAAAACAATTCCTGATCAAACCATGAAATGACATTTTTACCAATTAAGCACTAAATTCTTTTCCTTACACCTAGTCAACACTAATGTCAAATGATGCAAGCACTCATCAAAAGATGACCCAAATACTGAAAAATCATCCATAAAGACCTCTAGAAACTGTTCTACCATGTCAGAAAATACGTTCATCATACAATGCTGAAAAGTAGCGGGTGCATTACACAACCCAAAAGGCATGAGTCTATATGCAAAGGTACCAAAGGGACAAGTAAAAGTGGTTTTCTCTTGGTCTTCTGGGGCAATAACAATCTTATTATAACCAGAAAAACCATCTAGCAAGTAATAATGGCTATATCCAGCTAATCTCTCAAGCATTTGGTCGATGAAAAGAATAGGAAAGTGGTACTTCCTTGTGACCTTGTCAGTTTTCTATAGTCAATAAAAACACGTCATCCCGTGGTCACTCGGGTTGGGATTAACTCATTGTTATCATTATGGACTACAATGACACCTGATTTCTTGGGAACAACCTGAATGGGGATGACCCACTTACTGTCTGAAATAGGGTAGATAATACCCGCACCTAACAACTTAAGCACCTCAGTTTGAAATACTTCTTTCATTTTAGGGTTAATTCGACGTTGCATCTCAGTAGAAGGTTTGGTATCATCCTCTAAATGAATCTGATGCATAAAAATAGTAGGACTTATACCCTTAATGTCTACTATGGTCCACCCTAAAGCTTCCTTATTGTCTTTAAGCACGGTCACTAGCCTATTTTCCTGGTTACTATCCAAGTCGGATGCTACAATCATAGGCAAAGTCTCAGATGGGCCTAAATACACATACTTCAGGTTATCTGGTAGTTATTTAAGGTCCAACTTATGAGGCTCTTTTAAAGAAAGGATTAGGGTAGACTTAGAAACTGGTAGTGGTTCGAACTTAGCTTTCCATCCATTACTAGTGTCTATAAAAGGGGCTGAATCTAACAAAGCATTCACCTCATTAATCACACTATCATCATCAAAATCAAAACCAAAGTGGGGTAGGCATTTCTCTAATGGATCTTCTAACAAAATGTTTGGTAATGACTCCTGAACTAATGTTCCTATCATGTTCACCTCTTCAATGCACGTGTCATCTAGCTCAGGTGGTTGCTTACTAATATTGAAAACATTCATCTCAATAGTTATATTACCAAAAGATAAGTTCATAACACCATTTCGACAGTTAATGATCGCATTAGAAGCTAAAAATGGGCGACCTAATATCACAGGTATCTGATTCTCTGGTTCAGGGACAGGTTGGGTATCAAGGACAACAAAATCCAGATTCATTCTATAAAGAACGATGCTTCCTTGACTGGATAAATAAACTTATCGACCTCAATAAGAACATCCTCTATGACACCACGAGAAATTTTCACAGACCTATCAGCTAACTGGAGTGTTATCTAAGTAGGTTTTAAATCACCAAGTCCTAAATGGAGGTACACATGGTACAGAAGTAAGTTCACACTGGCTCTTAAGTCAAATAACGTTTTCTCAACACGGTAGTTACCTATTGTGCAAGAAATGGTTGGGGACCCTGGGTCTTTGTACTTAGGAGTTTATTGTTCTGGATAATTGAACTTACATGACTAGCTAAAAAGTCTTTCTTTTGTACACTAAGCTTTCGCTTTCGCGTACACATATCCTTAAGGAACTTGGCATAAGTAGGAATCTGCCTAATTGCATCTAAAATGGAAGGTTGATAGTAACTTTCCTTTTTCTCTTTCTCTCAAATACTCAGCGATTTGACCAACCCGGGTTTCTAAATTGGAAATAGCCTGCGTGTTAGCCTGAAAATTCTTTTGATTTTCTTATAAACTTTGGTTGACTGACTATTGAAAATTTGTAGTATTCTGAGTTAATAAGGCGAGAGACTCTGCTAAACTCATGATCGTCTTATCTATCGTATTATGAAATTGTGTCGGTCCTGAAAGATTCTTAGTATAAACAAAACCTGGGGAACCTTAGAATTATTAGAGTAACCTTGACTCTAGCCCTTAGACCAAGATAGGTTAGGATGGTTTCTCCAACCAGGGTTATAGGTTTCTGAATAAGGGTCAAACTTCTGATGATTATCAAATCTAGTGTTATTATAAAGAGCATGGGCTTGCTCTTCAATAGTCTTTCCTTCCCAAAATGACTCGGTCTCAATTCTACAACTAGATTGACTCAGTTCTAAAGCTTCTAACCTTTTTAATGTAGTTGTTATTTTGGCATCTGATTCAAAAGATCCTTCTGCCCTATTGACATTTCCTCTACTTAGAAGAATTGTTTTCTGGGATCCCTACTATTTTCCCACTGCTGGGTTTTTTCAGCGATTTCATTCAAAAATGTCATCGCACCATCGACAGTTTTATTTTCAAACCCACGTGTGCATAAAGACTCAGCCATGGTTGTTTTCGAATAATCTAAACCCTCGTAGAGGATCTGAACTACCCTTATTTTATATTTAAATTACCTTTCCGTAGGGTTTAAAAATAATAATAATGTCCAAAGTCCCAAAATAAAGTCCAAAAGTGTCCAAAAATAAAAGAAAAATTACAGAAATAATAAAAGATTTCCTAATACAATTTCTAAAAAGAAAAACAAATAAAATATAATTAAAAATAAAAAAAAATTGTCTTCTTTTCCGTTCTTTTAGTTTTAACTTTAACTCCAAGTCTTTAATCACCAAAGTCTTTGGCTCAATTTCCTTTTAAGCCAAAATCCAAAACATGTAGCAAAAAGATAAATACCCCCAAAGAAACGTAAAATTGAACAAAGTAAAAATAATACTAAAAACAAAAATAAAAACCTAATATAAATATAAAACTCTAAACCTCAAGACAAGTCCGCGTCGGCAGCTCTAAAAATTGATGTGTTTTAGAAACAGTGGTAAAAGATTCGATACTCAGACTTGTAGATATTTGATTTTTAAACCTAATTTTTAATACTAAAAATAAAGAAGATTAAAGTAGAATTGATTTCAAATTATGGAAAGAACTGAGACTAAGGATTCCACCATTAGCCAATTTTTCAAGTGATTTAGCATTAACAATTATTTTACAACTAAAACTTTCAATTGATTCTAAATATTGCAAAGTTAGATTTTTAAAATTATAGTTGTGAATCAAAAGTATGAGACATCAATAGCTCTAAACTAAGCATGACACATCAAAAGAAAACACAACTAATTGATAAAAATCATTTATTCAAATTTAATTCAAAGCAAATACTCATAAAAGAATTATAAAAAATTAATAAAATAAAAATGTACCACTTTATTATTGGAAAAATGGCTTCCTCCGTCGCCTCAGCAATGGGGTCTAGATCCTCATGTTGTAAACACTCTCAAGATGTGTATTCATGGTTCAAAAATTGTTTACAAAGATGAAAAGAGTGAAAATTTGTGTAACAAAGAGTTTGCAATGGTGTAGTGGTGTTGCAGACAATTGTTTCCACTGTTACAGAAAGAAAGTGTTTCTACTAAAGATAAACGTTACTGTTCTGAAGATATACGTTGCAGATGGGTTGAAGAAACTATTGCAGCTGAAGATAAACGTTGCAAAGACGAAGATAAACGTTGATGTTCAGTTGAAGAAATCGTCGCCTATTCATGTTCTTCTCTATAGCAGCATCACTATTTTTGTTTCCTGTTTTTTTATTGAAGCTCTCCTTTTTTTACTCGATATCTTTGTTACATAATCTCCACAAACCCTAACTAGTCCTCCTGGATCGATAAGGACTCAAAATCTAATCCAAAACCAACTCAAATTCTTGTTAATCCGAATCAGAGAAGAATTCTCTTTTCCGGCTACAACTCTATATTTCAACCAATTTTTACGGCCTTCAACTGTATATGTGACGTGATTAAACATATATAGGAAGTTTCTTCTTATTGCGATATTGAAACAACCTTTGAAATCCCATTAAATTCGCGTCCAGATCAAATCAGATACACTCTTCACACAAGAGAAAAATTCCCGCCATTTTTTTGGGGGGTTTTTTAATTGAAAAGGGTTTCCCCCTATCCAAAAATAAGGTGCCTTTAGCATTTTCACTGGGTGCCTTTAACAACTTTTTGAGCCAATTTTCCCACATATGTTTATTTCCCAAAATACCTACAAACACATAAAATCACACAATAGGTATAAAATCGCACTAATAATACAGAGAATTAGGAACAAATTAGACGCAAAAATGTGTTTATCAATCCCTGACCAGCAACTTGTAAACCAATTCTGGAAATTGAGAGGAAGAGTTTGAATATGAGGTGACTGTGTCCTTGGAGTTCTGAGCTGGAGATGATTGTGGCTTCCAAGTCAGGAGCGCGTCCAACATTAGAATCATGTGGTTGAAGGAAGTGTAAGCAACGAGGATGGGATTACCATTCTGGATGTGATCAGGTAAGAGGCGGAGGCTTCCTGGGTATTGATGTAGAAAGGTTTTGTCAATGGCTCTGATATTTTACTGGCTTGTTTTTGAGGATAACTTTGGTTGAAATATACTTGGATTGATTTTTCTAACGAATCAAGTCCCCAATTATAGAATAGACAAAAACTGTTTATTTACTTGACAAGTCATCATATGTAGAATGGGTTATATCTACGGGTGAATTATGTTGCATATAATTCGGATGTCTATTAAAAGGGTATTAAAGTTTCATGCTCCCTTGAGCGGTGTAGTGAGCCATCCCCAGCATCTATCCTTCCTCAAGTGATGAGTCTTTATTGTAGATGAAGCAAAAATATGACAGAAGAGGGTGCGGATGTTACCTTATCGTGAGGGTATGAGTTTTGATGTATACGGTTTTGTTGCTAGTATCGTTGTTGATCAGACCTTCTAGTCGAAGGACGTTACTATGTTAAGATTTCAAAAGTGAAGGAGTCGTCAGTCCCCAAGTATAACTCACTTGGACCCGCTACCAGGAAGAAGATAATCTTTCAGTGTCGTCACAGGTCCATGCTTCTAGGAACTTTATAGGTCAAGGTAAGTTATGAAAGTTAGAGCCGTCTTTTGTTGTCGTTGAAGTGTTGAGGATGGAGTGAGTATGTGAATTAAAGTTGAAGTCATTGTTGTAGTTCTGGGCTATTGAGATGCGCAACCATTCTTCTTTAATCTCTTTGACTCAAAGCATGAGTAGCATAACTTGGTTCATTGGTTTATTTCTTTCAGCGGGTGCATGTGATGCGCCATTGAGTGGATATTACTCATGTAGCTTTTGACAGTCCCAGTCTATAAGAAAAGGACTGCAAATAATTCTTCCATATTGATGTTTCTAAGGCTTTGGGAGACACCTTAGATATAGAGGATGGAGATAAGTTGAAGGATGAAGACCTGGACGAGGTATCCTGCACTGAAGAACTTTGTGAAGAATATGAATCTACTGATGGTGATTGAGAAGTAAGCAATGAAGTGAGTCCGGCCCATACCAAGTAAGTTTCAACTCCTTATTATCATGGTAGAAAATGTGAAATCTTCAAAATTCTCATATAAGCATAGTCATGCTCAAATTCACAAATAATTTTATAGATTCTCGTCACTAGAAAATTTTAGAAGTATAGTGCTTGGGAAAAACACCATAGAATCTTCATACGACCTCTTTTTTGGATGGTTGACCCTCTATCATTATTATAAAACTACATCCTAATAGGTAGAAATCCAATTTTTGAGCTTGTTTGGAGCGTCAAAACGACCAAACAGTAGAACTCATGAAGTATCCAGGAAAACCCTGACAGTTTTTAGACTTGACTCAGTTATCCGTTTTTGCCATAACTCTTAGAAAGACTGTTCGATTGATCCTCCCTTTTATCACGTTGTAGTAGACATCAATACGAAACTTTTTATATAATAACCATGCCCAGATTCATCACCAATTGTTTTCATCTTCAGAGTTTATGAGAGGTAGTGAAAATTGTTTCTGAGGCGATTTTTTTTAAAACGTCTTGTAATGGGTTGGGCTCATGAATTACTTCAAATACCACTTTTTAATGAATGTATATGATATTTATGGATATATATAGTAGTTTTTATGGTTCATGCTCAAGAATTTAATGTTTGAGATGTTCTGACCCAATATGCCCGTAACCTCTCTACTTTTAGGGGCAGAATAACCAAAATCAGAGAGTTGGGCTTGTTAGAGAAGGAACAAGAGTTACTGTTTGTTTTGATGTGGATAGTGTACCTCCACATACTGAAAACCATATGCGATCTCCCCTTCACGTACTTGTTGAGGATGATGCTCCTACTGACGTTGATGTGCAGAATGGTAGTATAACAGGGGATGTGCTAGTCGAGTATCCTAATTCGGGTATTATAGTTGATTCCTCTTCAGTGGGAACCTCCCAGGGTACTCACGTGATGAGGGGTTTTATCATTTTATCGGCTTATGCTGATTTGTAATGATCCATTTCCCTCAAAGCATAATTTGAATCGTCCTCGAAATTGGAAGAAGCTATTGATGAAGCTGAGAATGATGATCTTAGCATTGCATGGATTTTTGGTCATCTGAAAGCTCCACGGGAACATGAAGTAGGTAGTGCTTTGCTGAAAGGACTAGTACCAGAATGGAAAGACTGGTACTGAAGTGGAAGGGACTGGTACCTGAGTGAAGGTACTCGTACCAGAGTGAAAGGGACTGGTACCTGATTAAACGGACTCGTACCAGAGTGAAGGAACATGTACCAGAGTAAAAGGGACTGGTACCTAAGTGAAGGGACTGGTACCTAAGTGAAAGGACTCGTACCAGAGTGAAAGGGACTGGTACTGAGTGAAGGGAATCGTACCATAATGAAGGGGTTTCCTTGTGAATAGAAAATTTTGAGAATGTCATAACTGGCTTTGGCTTTTTTTGTTGTTGAGTTTTTTCTGGGACGTGGAGAAGAGCTTTTCCATGAGCTGGTGTTAAAGCTAAGGATGGAGATGGGGTTGAGGCTGATGGTGAGCGTTCGATTCGTGACGCTTGCTGAGATGAGGCCTCCCTATTGACCCTTTCGTCCTGACAGGACCTCATGGATGATTGGATGTTGTAGTGCTTACTGACCAGACGGCTGCTCCAACAAATATCTCTATGACTTTTGGACCTTGAATCTGCATATTAGTCACCAGGATATTCTTCGTTTATCTGGGATAATCTTTTTCAGATATGAACATTTTTATCCCCTATTATAGAAGGAGAATAGCGAGAGAGATATCCCCCTGGTAAAATGATCTTTTGGATGAAAAAAGGGTAAAAGGTTGGTGCTGATAAAGTGAGATTGGTCTCTCTTTTCCTTGGAATTGTAAAAGTCTTTCCAAGTCTTCATGGGCGACAAGGTTGGATCATTGGCTCCTTGATTTTCTTCTTTGAATGCAAATCTCGTCATCATCTTGAATATTGATTCTGGTATTGTTGACGTTGGTAGGCTTGAAATCGTTGCTTGCTGCAACTGATGACGGATCTATTCTGAGAAGAATTGTTCCGTTAGAGTCTTGAGGCAAATGAGTACCTCTCTTGAGTGGTATCCATGTTTTTCTGTGTTCTGGCAGGAACTTTTTGTCTTTACATCAGACTGATCATGTTAAGTGTCGTTTGGGCGTTCCATGATTTCGTAGAAGTCTCTCCAGATCTTCACGGGTGATAAAATTGAGTTGTTGGTACTTCTGTGGTGGGCGGTCAGGAATGATATGAACTTCATCATTCCTTTGAGTCTTTGACGTGCCAGCGTCAAAGATTGTTGTGAGGTTGGTCCTGGTTCGCTCCGTCAGGCGGCAGCGTTGTTTTGGAGAAAGTCGTCCCGTCAAAGTGAAGTAATAGACACATTTTAATGTCTAAATTGTGCTCAATTATCTATTTTACTAGTGTTCGATTTTGTATTATTTAAGGATTTTTATGTCTTTGTAGGAAATTTTGAGAAATAAATAATTGTGGAAAAATCGGCTTAAAAAGTTGTTAAAGGAACCCTGAAAAATTACTAAAGGCACCCAGCAAAAGTGTGAAAGGCACCCGCCAGTTGGATTGGGGGCACCCTTCTTTAAATTCAAAAACTTGAAAATGGCGGGAAAGTTGGTGTTACGTGAAGAAAATTTCTGAATTTGGTGTAGAACGTGTTTTAAAGAGTTTGGGGTAATTCTGAGTTACTCAATTAAAGAAGAATCGAAAACAAGATTAAACACATCACTTCTGAGTGTTTCACGCCGGAAAAATTGCTTGACAAATCGATTCACAGTCGGAAAAGGAAGTTGTTCCTGTTTCGGATTTAAATATAATTTGAGTTGGATTTAGATAAAGATTTGCATCCTAATCGGTTAAGGATGATGTATTAGGGTTACCTACACTTATAAATACCGAAGACAATCGAAGAAAAGGCGGAAGCAACCAGAGCAGCCGAAAATATTCCAGGAAGAAAAACAAGTTCTGCTAGTGAAGAAGAAGGAGAAGAACATAAGGGGCCCAGAAACTGTCGCTGAAGCAGTCATATTTCAACAGCGCCTTCAGTCCGTTCTTTTCTATCTGTTTTCTTTTCTTTCTTCTGTAATGCAGAGAACACCTCTCTGTAACGCTTAGAAGCGTTTCTGTTCTTCTGAGTTACCATTATTTCTTCTTTGTAAACACTTTTTGAGCCATGAAATATTATTTTGAGAGTGTTTCCAACATGAGGAGCTAATCACCATTACTGGGGCTATGGAGGAAGCGATTTACCAATAATAAAGTGGTAATTGTTATTTAATTTATTTATTGCAATTCTTTTATAATTATTTGCTTTGAATTAAAATTGGAAGAAAATGGTTTTTATCAATTAATTGTTTTTTCTTTTGATGGGTCATGCTGGGTTTAGAGTTTTTGATATCTCATGCTTACGATTTACAACTACTATTTTGAAAACCTAACTTTGGAAATGTTTTGATTAAACTGAATACATGAGTTGTAAGATTTTTATCACTTGAAAAATTGGTGAATGGTGGAATCCTTAGTCCTAGTTCTTCCCTTCAATTTTAAATCAACTTTAGTTATTAAAAATTAGGTCTGAAAATCGAATCTTCACAAGTCTGAGTATCAAACCCTTTTTGCCACTATAATAAAACCACATCAATTTTTGACGCCGCCGACGCGGACTTGTTTAATTAGATTTTTTTTTAATTTCTTTTAGGTTAGTTAGTTTAATTAGATTTTTATTTTTACTTTGTTCTATTTTACGTTTCTTTGGGTATTTCTCTTTTTACTACAGGTTTTGGATTTTGGATTGAAAGGAAATAGAGCCAAAGACTTTGGTGATTAAAGACTTGGAGTTAAAGTTAAAGATTAAAGAACAGAAAAGAAGACAAAGAATTTTATTTTTTTAGAAAATTGTATTAGGAAATTTTATTATTTCTGTAATTTTTCTTTTATTTTTGGATACTTTTTGGACTTTATTTTGGGACTTTGGACATTATTATTATTTTTAAACCCTACGGAAGGGTAATTTAAATATAAACTGCAGCAGGGAAGGACGACAATTACGATATTGTCTCGGCCCCTCGGGTTCGTACATTGACACAGAAGTCGGTGGCTCGAGTCGACTACAACCGATTTATCCCCCGTCTGGTACGGGAGGTAAGACTCGATCAACCCACGAATCCCCCGCAAGTGGGTTTACTGTATTCCTTCGTGTGCATATATGCTGAGGACCTGAATACGGATTTACTTTTCTAGTAAAGGGCAAGAACTGGCCATATAAGATAAAGACTCGGATTTCATCACCGTTTCCTTCTTGCCCGCTTTAGGAACACGTTACCAAATGCGAAACTAAACCTTAAAATTTTGACTAGAAAGAGACTGATAGGTAACGAGCTTATAGGAAACTCGTTCAAAAGGACTATATTGGTTAAAGTTCAGGAAGATTATTTTAAGTTGATTAGAGCCGTCTTGTAACCCAAGGAAAAGTTGCCAAAGAGACAGGGTTATCAAAGCTCCTTAGAGCTTATCCTGTTTCTGTTCGACTTAATCTAATTTGGATCGTTCTAAGAGGTTTGCTAAAACTGTAACTAGTTGCCTTTCGAATGAATAGAAGTTGTTCTAGAAACAATCTAAGTGGAGCCATCATGTTTTTTATTTGCTAAATTCAATAGGTTTAATTTGGTTGAGTCAGCCTTGCTTGTGATTTTTTAGAATTCCCTTCCAATTAGCATTTATTTATTTATTAGTTTTTTTGTGTATGCCAAGACTGCTCGAAGTCATCACTGAGCGAGCTTGGAAAAGAGACACTCTAGGTCGTTTGATTAGTGACGAAGTTACTTCTAGTCCTTTGATAGCGCCATCAATGGCAACTTTAAAAGCTTTGTTGAACCCGACTAGGACTTCTCATCCATCCTGTATCAAGTTAGCTGAAACTGAAGAAAACTATGAGTTGAAACCTGGGACCATAAAGATGTTCCCAATCTTCTTAGGAAAAGAAAATGAAAACCCCTATTTCCATGTTAGGGATTTTGAGGAAATATGTAGTACCATCAGGATTAAGGACCTAGATGATGAATCATTGAAACTTAGACTGTTTCCTTTTTCACTAAGAGAGAAAGCCAAATCTTGGCCATATAGTTTGACTTCCGAGTCAATTGAAACCTATGAACAACTTACATCTTCCTTTTTTCAGAAGTTTTTCCCTAGTCACAAAACATCATCTATTAGGCAGCAGATTTGCACATTTGCTCAACAAGAGGGAGAATCTTTATATAGGTATTTAGAAAGGTTCAATGACTTAATATCACAATGTCCTCATCATGGTTTAGAAAAAATAAGGCTAGTTCAGATCCTCTACGAGGTATTAGATAATTCGACAACAACCATGGTTGAGTCTTTATGCACATGTGGGTTTGAAAATCAAACTGTCGATGGTGCGATGACATTTTCGAATGAAATCGCTGAAAAAACCCAGCAGTGGGAAAACAGTAGGGAACCCCAGAAAACAATTCTTCTAAGTAGAGGAAATGACAATTGGGAAGAAGGATCTTTTGAATCAGATGCTAAAATAGCAGCTATATCGAAAAGGTTAAAAGCTTTAGAACTGAGTCAATCTAGTTGTGGAACTGAGCCCAAATCATTTTGGGAAGGACAGACTATTGAAGAGCAAGCCCATGCTCTTTATAATAACACTAGATTTGATAATCATCAGAAGTTTGACCCTTATTCAGAAACCTATAACCCTGGTTGGAGAAACCATCCTAACCTTTCTTGGTCTAAGGGCCAGAGTCAAGGTCAGTTTAGTAATTCTAAGGTTTCCCCAGGTTTTGGTTATACTAAGAATCCTTCTGGACCGGCACAATTTCAGAATCCGATAGATAAAACGATCATGAGTTTAGCAGAGTCTGTAGCCTCATTAACTCAGCACTATATAGAGTTTCAGCAATCGTTTAAACAAGATTTAGAAGACAATAAAAAGATGATCCATGCTAACTCTCAGGTTATTAATGATTTACGAACCCAGGTTGGTCAAATCGCTCCGTCTTTGAGAGAAAGAGAAAAAGGTAGATTTCTTAGTCAGACCCAACCCAATCCTAGAGGAGTTCATGAAGTATCTTCTGGTGAGAAATCATCAAATCATGTGAAGGCAATTAGAACCCTTAGGAACGGTAAAGTGGTAGACAACAAGGTAGACATACCTGATAGTGAACATACTGTAGTTCACCCTTCTGATCCAGTAGCTGTTGTGACTGATGAAGTTTCTAAAGAGCCCGATGTAGTTCCTCATAAGCTATATTTTGTGCCCAGAGCTCCATTCCCACAACTGTTAGCACCAACAAAGAAGGAATCCAACTTCAACGACATATTGAAGGTTTTTAAGCAAGTCACGATCAACCTTCCATTATTATATATAATTAGGCAGATTCCTGCTTATGCCAAGTTCCTTAAGGATATATGTACGCGAAAGCGAAAGCTTAGTGTACCAAAGAAAGCCTTTTTAGCTAGTCATGTGAGTTCAATTATCCAGAACAATACAACTCCTAAGTACAAAGAACCAGGTTCCCCAACCATTTCTTGCACAATAGGTAACTACCATGTTGAGAAAGCGTTACTTGACTTAGGAGCCAGTGTGAACTTACTTCCGTACCATGTTTACCTCCAGCTAGGACTTGGTGATTTGAAACCTACTCAGATAACACTGCAATTAGCTGATAGGTATGTGAAAATTCCTCTTGGTGTCATAGAGGATGTTCATATTGAGGCCGATAAGTTTATTTATCCAATAGATTTTGTTGTTCTTGATACCCAACTTGTCCCTGACCCAGAGAATCAGATACCTGTGATATGAGGTCGCCCATTTTTAGCTACATCTAATGCGATCATTAACTGTCGGAATGGTATTATGAACTTATCTTTTGGTAATATGACTATTGAGCTGGATATTTTCAATGTTCGATTCTGAATTTGGTGTAGAACGTGTTTTAAAGAGTTTGGGGTAATTCTGAGTTACCCAATTAAAGAAGAATCGAAAACAAGATTAAACACATCACTTCTGAGTGTTTCACGCCGGAAAAATTGCTTGACAAATCGATTCACAATCGGAAAAGGAAGTTGTTCCTGTTTCGGATTTAAACATAATTTGAGTTGGATTTAGATAAGGATTTGCATCCTAATCGGTTAAGGATGATGTATTAGGGTTACCTACACCTATAAATACCAAAGAGAGTCGAAGAAAAGGATGAAGCAACCAGAGCAGCCGAAAAAATTACAGGAAGAAAAACAAGTTCTGCTAGTGAAGAAGAAGGGGAAAAACATAAGGCGCCCAGAAATTGTCGCTGAAGCAGTCATATTTCAACAGCGCTTTCAGTCCGTTCTTTTGCTATCTGTTTTCTTTTCTTTCTTTTGTAACACAGAGAACACCTCTTTGTAACACCTTTCTTTTGCAAGATTTTTATCACTTGAAAAATTGGCGAATGGTGGAATCTTTATTCCTAGTTCTTACCTTCAATTTTAAATCAACTTTATTTTAATTTTCTTTATTTTTAGTTATTAAAAATTAGGTCTGAAAATCGAATCTTCACGAGTCTGAGTATCAAACCCTTTTTCCCACTATATTGAAACCACACCAATAAGTGCATCATTTACATGATTTTAGTGTCAAATCCATACTAATATTTGCTATAATTCTTCCATATTACTTTTTATTACGCTTGTTTTCTATTTTATTTGTTTCTATTAGGTGAATCATCCCAATAAAAGTGAAAATGATTACAAAAGATCTAAGACTGGCCTAATACCAAGTTCAACTCAACCAAAATCAGGATTTCTTAGTTCTATCCTGAATAGAATTAAAATACGAAGAAAATGCAAAAAGGATGAGGTCATTCCGACATCGGACGGAAAAGTTATGAGCAAAGCAAGATAATGGTGAAGATTTTGTTCACACAGTAAGGTTTTGCAAATTATACCCATCTGAAATTGTGAACAAAAAGGGTTTACTATTCACTTCTGGATCTGTATGTCAAAAGGCACCACCTGTTCTACTAAGGGGCTGCCAATTGAATAGTGTAATGGCACCCGACTAATTGATAAGGGGCACTTCATCTTCCTCCTTTTACTTCACACAACGAGAATTCATTTTTTTTTCACCAAACTTTGTGTCGAGCAGACAGGAGTTCGAGTTGATGATATGGTTCTGTTTGGTTGTGATGAACCTGATGACGGAGAGTTAATGGAGGACAGAGCTTGGTCGTGATTGATGAATTGCAGTGATGGCTCGATACAATAGATAACAGTGATTGTCGCTGCAAATAACAGAGATGACGGACGTGAATGGTGATGCTGCTGTTGATTAATGTATCGGTGATGGATTTGAGATCATGGCAGAGATCCTGATAGTGACGCTGATTTAATGGTGATGTTGTTGATCATAATGATCACAATTGACGTGATTGATCAAGGTTAGCATTAATGATAGATGGAGGTGCAGATGATGGTTATGAGTCTCGTGTAATGGAATTGGTATAGGATCACTCGGTGATTGCTGGAAGTTGTGATGGTTTGGATTCGATTGGCAGAGAAGGTGATAGTGAGGCAGTGATGATCGAGCTTGCTGCTGGTTTTGATGGAGTTGGGTCGAGCAAGGTTGAAGGTGAAGAAATGGACTGGGTTTTGCCCAGGCGAGGCTATTAGCTGTTTACGTAAAGTGGGATGGGCTGTAAGCTGACGTGAGCCCATTATCTAGACTTAGCCACCTTTCTCACGGCTAAACCCTAGTTTGCCCTATTTTTGGAATGTTTTGGTGTTTTGGAAACCAAATTCGACCGGGATTTGAACACGGGCACTTTATAACTTGGGACACCTATGTAAGAGACTCTTCTAATTATTTTTGAAAATTCAATTCTTCTATCAAGCTTTTGGGGAGAAGAACACAAGAGAAAAAGGCTAGGGTTTTGGAGCGTTTTCATCACCAAAACGCTCCAAAACCCTATTTTTTTTATACTTTGTCATATGCAATCATGGATGCTTCTACATCCATGATTATATAAAAACCTAATTGATTGAGGATGAATTCTAAGTGCTAAACATGGTTTGATTTAATATAAGATTCTATTTTGAGTTCTTCATATGATTATCGTTTGTTTATACTATAAAGAATGTTTATGATTGATTGATAGATTGTTTAGGTGGCCAACTAAATTGATTTTTTGATTTAATCTATAGCTAGTATTGATTTGTGAGATAAGTAATAGTACATTGACTTGTACACAAGTAGAGAACACGAAGCCTTGCAGAGGGATTCTGTGGAGCAATTGTGTGTATGAACAACACTAGTAAGTGGACCTTGATCTAAGAGTCTAACTGCTAGGATTAACCTATAAATTCAAAAAATATGAAACATTCGACCAAATTACACCCTGGGTGATCTACTACTAGATGGTTAGGACGAATAGAATCGGGTAGTCGAGAACTTCTGTATCCAATGATATAAGGAATTTGGGGGATAACACTGATCTAGTTGTTATTCTATGGTTGGTGATAATTTGTGATTAACAATGAGTAGATGAATATATTAACTTGATAAATTTTTAGTAATGAAGAAGGAATCCTCGATCATATCTCTCTTCATTGCTTACAACTTTACTTTTAATCGTTTTCTTATTTACTTTGTTTAAAACCTAAAATAAAACCCGCCTCTGTGACACTTTAAACAACTGAAACACCTCGCTCCTCGTGGGAACGAACTTGACTTCCATTATATTATTCTTTAATTGAGTGGAAACAAGATCACTAATTTGATTACACCCACGACACGCATCACAAAGTTTTGAGGCAAGCAAGTACCTCCATCTGAGTAGTGGCCATGTCCACCTGCGTTCTGTCAAGAACCTCCTGTCTCTTCATCATATCAACTATGATGGGTGGAGTTTGAATATTTTAGGTGTCTTCAATAGTCTTGTTACCGAGAGAAGATGTGGTAGTTGCGTCATTAGCAGCGTTGTTGTGAGGAGGATTAGTGGCAGGAATGGTGTTTTCAGAATCACCACCACCATTGATACCTAAATCGTAAAAAGGAGTTGTAACTGCTTCAGACCTAAGATTTACCATTTTGAATAACTGAAAATTGGCTATTTATAATCGAGAGGTTGATCTTTCGATGTGGTCGCCAATTGTTTTAGGATAAAAATAAATGTATGGTAAAATCATACTTTAAAGTAGGTTCGAGAGATCAAGCTCGAACATGACGAGAAAATGGTCGTTCACGTCCTGCTTCGATCATAAAGGTGAAGATGATTTGGTAGGTTTTAGGGGAGGCAAACACAGAAGGTTGAGAAATATCAATGTGATAGATAATTTTGTGAAGAAGAAAGGATTATTTGAGATGAATCACTAATTTTATATGTTTTTTTTCTCCATACTTGTTGTCTTGTCCTTTTTTCGAATAGATGAAAATCATTTATTTATAGTTCAAAGGAGACACATTGATTTCTCGTAAGTGGTGGAGGTCAGGGAAAGGTAGATAAGTGATGATTGTGGATATTGTAGTGGGGTCGTGTCCAGAAAGTAAGGAGGACCTGTGTCAGACCACTACTTCTCATCCTCTCAACTGCTCTATAACCCTCCCACTACTTGTTACCTTCTTGTTCGTGGATGTGTTGCCACAAAGCTACCACTAAACCAATACCTCAATGAGAATCCCCCCATGTGTTGTATTTGATATCTCGTAGAAAATAGTGGAGTCGTGAGCCACTATTGTTTTGATTAAGTCAAGTCAAGTCAAATGACTTTCTAAGTTAGTGAGGAAAACTGCGCAACTTACTGAATTGATAATTAGACTGATTAGTGTCGAGTCTGGTAAGTTCAGTGGTCATGTACTAACTTAGGAGTAACATGACATATTTAATTGCTAAGTATTAGCTCAGAAGTTACTTAGCATAAGTCTGAGAGGCATTTGAGGCCAAATATTGTAGAGGACTTCTTAAGCAAGAAGACATGTTAAAAAACCATGTAAGTTTTGGTATTAAACCAATATTAAAAAGAATGGCATATTTCTGAAGGAAGTAGCACTAGCTACTTAGGCAAATAGTAATGTGATAGCTCTTTTAGTAAGGCTAATGTGCTAACGTCTAAGAAGCAAGGCCAATATGCATAGCTTCTAGTAAATGTCAATTATGTTAGGGCTAGGAACCTAGTGTCGAGGACGTTCAAAGTTATCACTTCAATTAGGTAATATAGTTAGCCTTAGAGTATTAGGATAATGCGCTTGTGCTAAGTTATTAAGCATGGGCGTGCTAGGCCAAGGAGCACATCAGTTGGGACGTGCCAAGCATGAGACGCATCAGATGGAGATAGGGACGTATCAGCGCCAAGCATGAGAGATAGGTCCAAGGGACGTGCCATCCAAGGGCGCTAAGTCCATGGGAGGATCAAGGCTAGGGACGCGTCAGGCTAGGGACGCGTCAGGCTAGGGACGCGTCAGGCTAGTGACGCGCTGGAGTTGTGGAGCTTCAGGAAGAAAAGCGCCAGGCAAGGGCGCAAAGTCAGGAGCGCGTTATTCAAGGCCTCCTCAAGCCCAGAAGCGCTAGTTAAGGCCTCATCAGGACAAGATGTGCTAGCTAAGGCTAGCTAGTTGGCGGTTCTTAGGCGCTAGGGTTAACGCTTGGAAAGTTAACACTTTTAGTGTTATGGTGGCGAACTAGCGTCAATGTGGTGCTAAGCCAAATGACGGGTGCTAGCCTGGTGCTAATAGGAGAAAAGGATATGGTTATCTTAGCTTAGAGGTACAATGCGTCTTTTAGGCATTGCTCCCTGTTTGTGGCGCGTCTAAGAGGAGTGGCGCATAATTCGTGGCTTATCTTTGAGCAAAACGCTAAAGTAGCATATTTGAGCTCAAAAGAGCAATTTGAGAAACGTTCATTGCGAACTAAGCGTTAAGCTAGAGTGTAATTTGGGGTTTAAGCATTAGCTATTCCCAAATTTGATAGATGTTACCAGAACATCGATGCACACTCGAGACAAGTTCAAGAAATTCAGCCGTGGAATTTATGCGACTTGAGACTAGTTCGAGTATGACATGAATATTGTGAGTATCGAGGAGGCTGCGAGGCAAGTTTAAAATGTTTGTAGTTGTTTAGAGAGGATTCAAGTTGTTATATACTAGTCGTCAACCCATCTAGGAGCTTGAGACTTATTATGTAGAGATTGTATTCTCTTGCGGAATATAAGTATAAATGCAGTATTTCCCATTTCGAAGTCAAAAATATGCACGTAAATATGCGCGGATACTTCTATGTTCCTGCAACTAGGTAGGAGGGTATTTTTTACAATCCTGGCCCTTGTTAAAATTCCACCATCTACAACTATCTACTAGACGACAGGAGCATATAAATATTTACGTATATTTCTAGCTTCATACCAAGAAAATGAGTATTATACTTTTACATACATTCTACAAGGTAAGTAAAAAAATACAGTCTCTATAAATAGCTACATGCGTTCTATGTTGATCCAGTAGCCTCTCTAAATATGTATAATATTTATGCCATATCGAGCTAGTATCAAGTCACATAAACTTCCACGATTGAATGCCTTGAACTCATCTCAATTGTGCATCAATGATTAAACGTAAATCAATATAATATTATACGTGAGAAAATTTCATGCCTTTATGACCGACCCCGAGGACGCACTTCAACCCTCAAAAGTTAAGGCCAAGAAATAATGCTAACGGTGCCAGCCTATGGCACCAAAGAGATAACAGCACATAGGCTGGCGTTGTGAGCTATTTGCGCCAGCCTATGGAGCTGCACTATCAAGCGTCATCCTATGGCGCTCAAACTAAGTAATGACAGCCTATGGCGCTAATGACGCTAGCCTATTAGAGCTAGTTCTAGCCTAATGCTAGCGCATATTTTGTCTTTAGGAACGTTATGTTCTTGAGGACTTTTGTATAATCCTGATTTCAGACACTTCAAAACTTTAGCCATGATACTTTTAAGCTAGTATATGACTATTAAACTTATAATTTTACTAAACTTAGCACTGGCTAGTCTACTTAAACAAATTAGTGAACTGGGCAACTTGCCTCACTAATTTAGCAGGTTATTAGCCTAAATTGACCAAAATAGTAGTAGTCCATGACTCCACTATTTTCTACGAGATATCAAATACAACACACGGGAGGATTATCATTGGGATATTGTTCTGTAGGTCTACAACAATGTGCGATGTGACAACACATCCACGACAAGAAGGAAATAAGTAGTGGGACGGTTAAGAGCATTTGAGAGGATGAAAAGTAGTGGTCATAAAATCCCCTAATTTACAGGACATGACTCCACTACAATCATCACTTCTTCATCTCTTTGCAACCTCCATAACTTACGAGAAATCAGTATATTCACACCAAAACTATAAAATAGATGGCTTCATCTATTCAAGGGGAAGATATTTATTTCGAAGATAATCCAGTTTACAATCTTACATATATACATTCTTCAAAAACACACCTTACTTTCTCATCACACATTGATTTCTCATCTATGAAGCACCGATATTGATACGGGGATACTGATACCGGAATTCGTCAATTTTCAAAAAATGGGGATACGGAATACAATGGGATACTTTTATTTATTAAAATATTTTATATAATAATAATTCATTATAGTAAAAAAATCACATAAAAAAAAAAATCTCATAAACATTATTTGGAAGTTGGAATATTAAAAATAAAATAAAAGTATCTAACATCTCGCTCACCCATCACTCATCAATATTGTCTTCATCAAAGAGCATCTCTTATAGTTTTGGCTCGTTAAGTGAAAGAATTGCAACTTCAAGTTCTCCCACACCGTCAAGTGGATCAAATGCGTCTCCACCAATATCTCACATTATACTTTCTCCTTTTGTATAATTTTTGCTTTTTCGTGAAAGGAGACGAAGATTACTATGAAAAAACACTTAATCCTCAGCGTGTTGGGGTTCAATCTTCTTTCATAGATTTGATAAAATTATATATGCTTAAATTTCTCCACGAACAAGATGAGGAATACTGGAGCTGAAGCACCATAAAATAACCACCAAGTTTTATATAGATTTTTGTATATAAAAATATATGTGAAATTATTGGAAGTATCCCCTCCTAGAGATTCTAGATTATCTCTTACCTTTTCGAAATTATAAAAAAAGGGATACTTTAAATGGAGTATCCAATACGTATCCTCATGTATCCTCAAGTATTTGATACTGATACGACGTCGATACGGATATGTCACTATTTTTGAAGTATCCGTGCTTCTCATCCTTCTTTGCTTCCCTCCCCTAAGATCAACCCATCATCTCCATTTTTATGACCGAAGCAGAAAATAAACAACCATTTTTTTGTTTAAACTCATCTCGTTCAATTTTGATCTCTCAACTTACAAAGATTACTCTTTTACAGTACACTTATTTACCCTAAAATAAATTCTAAGTCTCACTTCCAAACAAAAGCGAACCTTATAAAAGTATGCATTATATGGATTTTGGGTTGGCTCCTAAGAAGTTGTTGTATTCATTTTATTGTCAAAACAAATGGAGTTTTTAAGACATGTGTTTTCGTATCGATTAATTTTTCTGAAAACATTTCCATTTAAAATTAATGATTTTTTTTGTTTTCGTGGATTTGGTTCTCTGATGCGGGGTATGTTTATTTGATGTGGGGTATGTTTATTTGTGAAAAGTAACAAAGACACGGACTCAGTTTCTGCATATACATCACATTATGTTAAGAGAAATTTTGTGTTTGGGTCGTAGGTTTTGGTATGTTAGAGTGTTTGGGTCGTAAATTTGTCCAATGGTGTGTTTGGGTCGTAAGACCGTCAGTCAACACGGTCAAACTAACCGGCCGTAGTCCCAAAAAATATAAGTTTGCCATTCAGTTAGCATAATCATTTCACGCCGATTAATTGCCGATTAATTACCGATTAATTGAAAAATCACCGATTAATTGCCGATTAATTGAAAAAAATCGTCAACTAATCTCTGAAGCCTTTTCCTATTTCTGTTTTCCTGGGTTATAGTCCTGTAATTTCCTGCCTGCAGTTCAATATTTACTAGAACCATTGCATTCACCACCATAACAAGAAAACTTAACAAAAAACACATTGGCATCACAACAATATAAGATTTTTAAGGATTTAAACAAGTTATACAATTGTAGAGTAGAGTATTTGGTTTGACAAGACAAAAAACAAAGTTAAAAACTGCTAGGAGAGTTTAATTGCATTAGTTTAAAGCTTAATTGAGATAAGTAGATAGCCGATAACAAAAGTAACATACCTAATACCATTTAACCCCAAAAGTAGAATTGTTGGTTTTCTTTAGCTGTGGTTGGATAACAGTTAACTCTCCAAGTACATCCTTCCGCTGCACATCTCCATTCTTGCCTTTTTTCAGTATTCATTATCTTTTTAATACTAAAATGCCTCTTAATTGCTAACTCTCTCAAGTACTTCCTACAGTGAATAAATGTTGGCCATTCCATGCCAATATATAACTGATCTGTGGGAGATTTTGCAACACTAAACTCATCATCCTCATCTTCATTTTCATACAGATTTTGGGTGTTTTTAATGAACTCACCATGATCAATTTCTTCATGTCTACAAACCTCATCTTCATCACTATACAAAACTAGTTGATGATTAATGTTATCCACTTCATTGTCAGCATCAGTAGGTACATCATCCCCTTCATCACTCTCACTTCCTGTGTAATATGAGCTTTCTTCATCACAATTCTCTAGATTAAGATTCCTTACTCTTGGAATGTAGTCTTCATCTTCAGAACTACACCCATTATTCACCAACCTGTTTACAAACAAATGATTTCATTCAAAACACAAATCAATCACAATCATAGAAACAAGATCAAAGTATGGCTTTAAAAACTCTACTACCCATTGTTAAAACCCTAAAAACCAAACATAAAATTATCAAAATTACTTACCTAGATACACTGTTGTTCATCATTGGCTTAATCTTCAGTGTTGATAATCGATTAATACCTACAAACCCGTGATTGATCGTTGCTTTTTCGTTTTTTTCTTTTTTTTTTGCAGGGAGGAAATCACAAATTTGTTAAAAGTTAAAAAAAAAACCAAAATCCCGTAATATACAAAAGGCCACAGAGAGGAATTGGTGATTTTGCCGATTAATCGGCGATTAATCGGCAACTCAATATAATCGGCGATTTTTTTGACGATTTTTTTTGACGATTTTTTCATTTGGCAAAAGGCTACAGAGAGTTTTTGAATTTAGCAATTTTTTGACGATTAATTGCCGATTAATCGGTGATTTTGGCGATTTTTTGGCGTAAAATCAGCTGGAGTGGGGTTGTTTAACGGAATGGCAAACTTGTAATTTTTTGGGACTAACGGCCGGTTCGTTTGACCGTATTGACTGACGGTCTTACGACAGAAACACACCATTGGACAAATTTACGACCCAAACACTCTAACATACCAAAACCTACGAACCAAACACAAAATTTCTCTTATATTAGTTATCCGAGGAGATTTTTTTCAAGTGTTCTCACTTTGATAATCACTAGACTAAAATGCCCCCGTGTTCTTTTTAAATTTTTCTACAATACCCCCAGCTTGACCATCTCTATAAAAAAACGGCTGTGGCAGCTAAGTGCCAAATGTCACATTCTTTCACTAGCTAAATGACGTTATAACCCCCAAGTCGGGCGAACCGAGTTTAAACAAGTTAGACAGGACTGAGTCCACCCCAAGTTGACTGTTCTTCCCCAAATTGATAACAATTTTTTTAAGCTTCCGTTTATGTTGTTCAGCTTCATCCATTGAAACGTTAAGTGAACACGAATTAAATATAATTAAAAAACCTTATGGAAACCCCAACTGAAACCCTAAATCATTTCTCCACTTATATTCCACTAAAACAAAATCAAACACTTACAATACCCTAATCTATACTATGTGTTAGTAAATTAAAGAAGCATGGCACGTGGAAGAAGATCAAGTTAAGAAGCAACCAGATTAAAAAAGGTGAGAAACACAGGATCATTATTAAAGATATCAAATTTCAAAAAGACACGAGACGTTTCCTGACATCTAAGCGATGAATCGCATGAATGACACATAAGATCGAGAAAGCTGAACGCCATCGAATAAAACAAACAGCATTAAATGATAGCTGATCGAGAAAGTAGAAAGTTATTATTACTATATTATTTTAGGATCGAGAAAGTAAAATGTAATAATTACTCTATGGTCGAGAAAGTAAATTGTAATAATTACTCTATTATTTTAATGATCGAGATTACAGAAGTCTTTGAAGATAAGGAAGCACGCGTCGGACATATAAAGCATCGAATCAGGAAAGTAATTAAGAGTGATCTGTCATCTATATGATCGCACCAAGTGAAAGACAAAATACAAGAACGATAGATACATCGATACAAGATGGATCGACCCAAAGAAGAATTGATCCAGAAACGATGACCAGGCTATAGAAAATGACACGTTGCATAAAGAGCGGCCCAGAAAAATAGATCTATAAATAGAAGAGATCAAACAACAAAGAGGAGGACGGAAAAGATAGAAAGAAAAACCAGAAAAAAAGAGGGAAGAAATTTTTAGGTACGAACTTATGGGAAGTAGTGGGATAATGTATGAATTTCTGTATTGAATTGAAAATTGTATACAGTTTTATAAACCCAGAAATTACAAAACCTGGATGATTTATTGTATTAAGCTTAAACATTTTGGAAAAGTATGATTCTTTATTATATAAAAGAACGTTTCTCTATTGTTAGTTTACATTTATTTAACTTGAATCCAAGAGTTTGATTGGTTGTTTAGCTAAAAGGATATTTTGGCATAAACACTATGCACAAAGAAAATTCACCAAGCAGACCACTTTAATCAACATAATAAAGCAGTTGAGCAATGAATGGGAGCCTTAAAATTGAACTGAATTCCTGCAAATCAAACCCATCTCATCCTCTTCTAAATCTCTATTTATATTTCCTACTTCAAACCCATATCAAACAAAAACCCATATTTAGGCCACCATATTTTTGAGATTACTTTAAATCATAATAACTGAAAATAAACGTATATTAGTACCTAACATATAACCTAAAAATCATATTTTTACCACACACAAAATCAACAGCTTGGCCGATTTTTTAACTAGGTCAAGTTTGGAGAAAAAAAAAAGAAGTGAAAATCATGCACAAACGAGGATCAAAACGAAACAAGATCCACATAAATGATTGTACACAAAAATGAATTTCAAAACCCAAAATATAAGAGAGAGAATTTGAGATTGACACCAGATTTTGTACAGGACATTCAAAGAAAGGAAATGGAGAAAAAAAACCTAGACTAGACTGTAATTTTGAGATGAAATCGGAATGAAAAAAAATGTTTACCACTATGAACATGAACCGCTCATTAGAACGTTATATCTACGGTCACAGATCAACTGATTCCATCTAGAAACATTAATTGGTTGGACTGGGCAAGAAGATAATTTGAATCTACTATTTCATATCTTCTCGTGATATATTGACCAGGTCAACGAGATACTGAAACCGAGTATGTGGATCCAGACGGAAAAAACATGCTCCTTTTGTTTTTTAAAAAGTGTTACTATCATTTTTTATTTTAACCTAAAAATAATTTAATTTAAGAAAGTGATAATAACTCTTTTTCTGAAACAGAGTTAGTAATAAAAATAATATTTTAAAAAAATTCAGAAAAACGAAGATCGGTTATTAAACTGGTTTGATATGAGGGCATTTTAAACTATTTCCCACTACCTAATAATCATGATTTTGTAGTGCTTTGGATTCATTTGACCTGATTTTGGATCTTTGGGTTTGGGTATTGTTTTTTTCTGGTTTGTAAAAACAAAACCATAGTATGATTCTGTCAATTTTTGTTAAAGGTCGATTGACACTTTTTTGTGTTGAAAATAATTTATCCGTTTCTGTGGAGTTGTGTGTGAATTTCCAAAGTCGTTCCTGATCATAACAAGTTATAAAATTGTGTAGTTGTTGAGGGGGGAAATAAATTCATCTTAAATATAGTGATGTGTAAGTTAAAAGTTTTTTTTCTTTTTAAATATAATGGGTGTGATCAGAAATCCTTTATATTGATCTCTTATGTTATTTAATGGTGAAAATCAATATGTCATTAAGAGAGTTGATTTCAATGTGGGTTTTGGGTTTCGAACTTGAGCAAGTTCATTCATGTTTCTCTTTAGATGAAAAACTTGGAGTTATGATAAATGCCTTAATTTGATAATGATGATGAAATAAAAGGACATGGGATGAACATAAAATAAATTAAAGCATGAGAAATTTTCAAATACTTTAATTTTTGTCAGCTGTAGTTTCCAAAAAAGATAAAACAAATTAATCCATATGTTCACAATATAATCCAACGGCCACTGGCTACTAGCTTATTAAGATGTCTCACGCGATCGCGCAGGACAACACAACTTTAGAACTAAACTTCCCCGACCATAGGCCGGGTGATCTCTGGTAAGACTTATAATTCCACAAAAAATAAAACTCCTATCGAAAGCTAGTTTGAATCTTCACCGACTTTCCTCATTCATCCACCAATACCTTGAAACGTCATCTCAGACCAAACCTAGTACCAATAAATGAAACTAGCATAATCAAATCCAGTAACAAAATGAATATAAAGCAAAGTATCTAATTATTTTTATAAAAATAAATATAAAAATCAAGGGGATTTTAATAAAATGCCCCATACTTCAAAAATATAATTAATAAATTTTTGTCAATTTATATGAAATGCTATAGCTTGACCTTTTTCTTCACGTTTTTTTTAAAAGACTAACGGTCGTTAGTGTTAATTATTCTAGTTGCAAAGAGTCTTTCTAATCTTTTTCGTCATGTTAAAAAAAAAATAGCTAACGGTCATCGGTGCCTACATGGCAAATATGCTAGTTGCAAAGGGTTTTTAAGACCCATAGGTGTGAATAATCATATTCTTCCCTGAATTATTGTTCAAAAACCATAATCAAACTAGATATTAAGGGTGGGTTTCGTATTGCTTCTATTTTTTTTAACGCACTCTTAAAATATAAATATAGTAATATTTTTTCACATTTGTGTTTAAGTTTTTACAAAGTTCTTTTTATGTAAAGCACTTCCAAAATTTATCAACTTTTAAAAATTGAGTAGCAGGAGCTTTTAAAAGCTCCAAAAGAAGTTGTGGTTCCACCTGATTTATATATCTGATTTTTTTTATCCCTATTTTATTTTATAAAGGAAAAAAATTATCCTTAAATCTATATACCATAGATTTATTCAATATATTTTATTTTTTAAATATTATCCTTTTTTATTTCAAAATTTATTTTGTATACCATTTTTATTAAATTTTTTAGTTTATCAATAATAAAAATAAGACCCAATATTAAATAATTATTTAATTTTGGTTTGATTTTTTATTTGGGAACTTTATCTATAGTAAAAATAATTAATAATACTTTTAACAATAATAATAATTATTAATAAATTTAATATATATAAATATTTAAAAGTTAAAATTTTAATTATTCTTACATCCAATTTACTTGAATAAAACTATTTTCAACGATATGTATGTTTTTGTCATTTGCTAGAATAACAATAGTTAAACTTGATATTTTACCAAACACAATTTAATTACTTTTTAATCAGATTTAATTTTTAATTTGTATTCTACCAAACACTTCAACTGTTCTTTTACAGTAGAAAAGTGATTTTATAAAACTTACAACAATGTCGAACTAAACCTAAGCTAAACCACTTTAATTATTAATATTAATTGAAACAAAATCAATTCCAAAGTGTCAAATCTATATATTACTAATTAAACCCAAAAAAAATCCACATAAAAAATTTCATATTTTATTTTCCTCCGGATCAAACCAGATCCAAAATCAATTAAAAAAAAACTCAATATACAAAATTCAAAATAAACCCAAATTCCACGTAAAATATCACCTTTAATACGTTCTAATGTATTTTGCAGTAGTCATGGTAACATGGAATTTGTGAGTATATGGATTAACCCCAACTCCTTGAATAATTCAATCATTTTGAGTCTGTTCCCATAAAATTGCTACAGTTCAACAACATACAAAACACAAAATCAAGATACTCCTGAAAACCCACAGTTAAACCATAGTAAAAAGAGTTACAAATATAACCTACATAAAGATCCATATCATCGTCAGTTGGTGCTATACCCAGTCATGGTTAGTACCTACAAACAATCAAAACACGCGGTAGACTTGATGAATTGAGTACATGGTACCAAAATTCATCAAATCTTCTCTCTTATATACAACTGAAAATACAAACTGAACAAATTAACCCAAATATTAACCTTTGAATTCCAAATTACGCACACCTTCCAATCCTCTACCAACTCCCAAAAATTCTCTATCAAAACTCTTTTATTAAAACAAAAAAAGTAAATTTTCAAATGAATTTACCACTACACCAACAATATAAACCCGATTCAAAATCAAAGCAACAACCAAAAACCTTGCTAATAAAAAAACCCTTAATTCCTTTGTACTGCAAAATCAAATCCTTCTTCTTCATTACAATCCTCGCTCCTTTACTATCACTCTTAACTTGATCGTCAAAACAAGCTCTATTCAAAATAGCTTCATAACTCTAGTAAAAATCTTGTCTCGCTACTCCAGTTTTGATCGATTCTCTTGTTGAAAAATGGAGCGATTTTTTTTTACTCTCTTCTCCCAATATGAATACTAGTATGTTATAAGGATGGTTTTATAATAACATACAAAATATCATCCTTGTATAATGATAAAATGACTTGTTCAACGAGATTTTGACCAAACTAGTTTGGCTATACGAAACTTATCACGACGGGGACGTCTTTCCCCTGAATAATATAATAATTTATATTGTCTCTTCTATTAATTAATAATAGATAAAACCTCCGGTTAGTTTTGAACATGTTAATAATATAATAAACATGTTTTGTCACCTGAAAAAAAAAACCTGAGATATCCCTTTCTTCTTCTCCTCTCCGTCCAAACGTGAGGAAGTCTATGTAATTAGAGTCGGTGTATATTGGGTTCACCGTTCACCAACCCAAACCAGACTACACTACAGGTCTACATCTAAATTTTTTTTTGAAGCAAGTCTACAATTAATTGGTAGTCGGTGTATATTGGGTTCAAAAAGAAGACCAGATACTCACCACTCATGGGACCAGATAAGGACCAAAACGCATAAACCCCGTCTTTCCTCTCTTCAATTCTCATTTTCTCTGAATTTATATAGATTCATAGAATTTCCTTCGTTTGTCTTCCCGTCTCTCTAGCTCTGTCTATTCACTTTTTACCTAATTCTCAGTTTGGCCTCAAACAGGTATGATTTTGATTTTGATTTTTTTGTGTAAGTATAAATTTGGTTTTGAATTGAGTGAACTACTGAGCTATATTTAAAACTGATTGATTATCGAATTTTTTGTTTTGGATCTCGTTTTATATTGTTTATTTAATTCGATTTGTTTGGACTACTTGTGTAATTTTAGGGATTTGTTTCAAAAACATTATTTGGTGATTGTATACGATTGGCCACGGTGATTAAGGACACCATGATTGATTCAAATGATATTTTGGGTCACCTTCACCAAATCCGATTTTGTGTCTTGGAAGAAAATCAGGTACAAAGAAGTTTGAACGGAGACGGAGAAGAAGAAAGAGATATCTCGCTTCAAGGCCGGCCCTACAGTTGATGATGCCCAAAGCAACTTTAAAAATATTGCCCTATTACCATCGATTACGTGATATTTAACCAAATCAACGTACGTTGGACTATATGCGAAAGTTGTTAGTTTGATATAGTAGCCAGTAAAAAAGAAACTTTTCTTTCGCTTTGAGAAAACGAGAAACACCGAGTAGAGATCCATTAGTAGGCAATTTACAGTTATATAGGCTAATTGATTTTTAATGTAGCTAAAAGTACATAATTGTAAATCTCAACATATATTAAGGACAGTGAATTGAACCAAACTTTGCATGGGGCCGCACATCATAATCAGTCTTTCGTTGCTACTTAAATTTTAATTTGTTTCCCTTTACTTGTTACATGTTACGAAAGAAACCTAAGTTATTTAATAACTTATAAGCAACTGCCCTACTGCAAACAACATTTTTATGCCCCTCTTCGTTTGATGCCCAAAGTTGATTCGTCAACTTTGGCTCAAGGCTGAGACTGTCTCGCTGTATTTTTATTTTTTTCTGGTAATAACACGTGTTTATTTATAATCATTGATTGATTTTTAATGTTTATCTGTTCAATTGTTTTGGGACCGTATGATTAAATTGTTTATCTTATGACACATGTCCAAATTCTAATTTGTCTAATTAAGGGTGTTTTTGGATTTTAATATTTTTTTTTTTTTAATTATTACCACGTGTCCTGCACGTGCTCACTTAACTGGGAGGTCACGGTAAAACTTATAAAAGAGATATTTTACTTATTCTAAATTAATAGGGGAGATAATACAAATTAGCACGTTATTCAGGGATACAATGCAAAATCCCTCTTTTATATAATTAAAAAAAAATGAGGTATTTTTATTAAAGTCATCCCATAATAGCGGACATTTTATTTAAATTTTCGGTTATCAATTAGTCAAGCATGGAGATCGAAAACACAATAAATTGAGTTCAATTCCTTTTTCAGAAACCTTAAAATCCGATTAAAAATCTGAAATATGATTTCAAATAAGTTATTTGAACTGAAAGGAAACTAGAGATTTATGTTTCATAAAATCCTAAAATGGAGTTTTCATAATTTTATCCTTTGGAACAATAATATATAGATGTTTAATATCAAAAAAAAGAAGATTCGAAGCTAAAGATTATCGGAATCCACTTACCGAAATATTGGTGTTTGAATTTGCAACTCAATCAAATATCAAAACAGATATTCAATCTTTATTATCAGAGCTCGAGCTATGATGGGAAGAGAAAATAAGATAACTTAGTGAGATTCAGTCATATTATTCACATATATTAGGGGCACTCTTAAGTATTCTGAAAGTATACATTTTTATAAACACGTTTATTCGGATTCTGGAGAAAAATTTATCTTTTATAAAAAAACCCTGGCTAGCAAGGCTTTAATGGACAAACCTGATATTAAAACAACCCATATATTAGTACCAAATAATAATTTTTAGTACTCTCTCCGTGTTATAAATGCAGAATATTACATTTTTCTTGTACCACTATATAGACGGTATGACAACTTTAAAATAGTTTCACCATTATACCTTTATTTATGTGGCTTGAATATCATCATAGTTGAGTTTATGTATTTGGTATTGGAAATAAGATAAGTAAAATAAATAAAACATTTATAAAATAAATAGTTTTTTAATCCAATATTTTTGGATATTCAGTCGGTATATATATAAGGGTGCACAAAGATCGGTTCGGCTCAGTTATTGGCAGAACAGAGTACCCATACCTCCCTATGGTCGGTTCTCTACTTGTGTACTTGTACCCTATACTTTCCGTCGGTTCGGTTCGATTCCGGTCTTGTACCTATTTTTTTTTTTTTTCATTTATTAAAAAGTTTTTAATAAAAACCAATTTGGACTTTCACAGAACACAAATATGTCTCCAACACTTCATAGAGTAGATACATACCATCAAGAGGTAATACACATTCTTCTTCTTTATTTTCAAATCTCAACATAAATTATGACAACATTGGTTATTCTCATGCATTGGATTGAATGTAATGGCATAGTCTACTCTAAACTTCTCCAGGGCATGCAAATCAGACAAGTCAAGCATATGCACAAGTCAGACAAGAGATGCTTCTGAGAATTGGAATTTAAATCATGGAGGTATGCACATAAATACCATATATTGCACAGAGTAAATGATGTGGAGCAAGGAAATAGGTTCAGCAAGCCAACACGGTAATCATTTATCACAAAAACATCATTCACGCAGTTATCCTAAGAATGTTACCGCCGGTACAGAACCGGAGTAGGCACAACAACCAAACTTGCTTCTCTCCCTTTTCTCGTTTTCTTTGGTTTGTATAGCAGCTTTGAAAGTACCCGGTAAGCTTAAGAGAAAATTTCAGTACCTACAGGTGTATACACAGATCAAACAAATGAGTACATGAACCTATTACTACCAGCAGAAAAAGAAACTAGTATATTACAGAGAGACAATAACTTATGAACTACAATTAGTTTACTAATATAATTCACATCATTAACACCCTATGCTATTACATGTTAAGTTGTTAAGGCAACAAGGAGGTATTGAAACCCTAGTGTCTCCTCATCCATTGAAGAGTAATAATTGTGACAAATACAAGGAAGATATATACATGCTCAAACAATAGGTATTGCCACTTCTACCTAATTTCTGTCCTTGTTTAGCAGAAAATTTGCAAAATAAACAACTGAAACTAAACTTAGTATCAGAAAAGCAAATCCCAATTGAAGAGACTTCTTATCATTGCAAGCACAGTCCCAATAAGATTTGTGTACCAAAATTGATACTACTGATACATGATAGTATCTTAAAAGTACGACCCTCGAAGAACTCTGTTATGTAGCACCACAACATTATACAGATTTCAGGCTAGAAACTAACTTAGGTATATGAAGGTTCATTAGTTGCATCTTTTCAATATTGCTTCAATATGCTTACCTGTAAAGATTTTATGGTTTTTGCTGAATAACTTGTAAACATGAATCCCATATATCTTGAGCAATGTTCCTAAACTTTAAGAGAGCCAAGTGAAAAGGTTTGTTGCAATGTAGCACTGTTTGCAGTATTCCATTGTCAGCCATAACATTAACTATGTATGCATCTAGCCTTTTAGTCCCATCCCCATGTTTCTGTCTAAACACTAATTTGAGAAAACATAAATAAATAAATCAAGCAATGGTATGATTCGAACTTTTGTAGTTCTTGTATGTACATAGGGCATAGTGAAGCAAGTATGTTAAGAAGAAATGCAGTGAGTTCCTGAATGACATTTAGCAAGCACTGCAGAGTACTATATGTAGGACTTCAATATAAGAGAATTCCAAATAAATCAGGGCATAGATAGGGGATAAAAATAGATACCAGAAGGTGAGTGACAAGTAGCAGTGCTTCTCTCAAACTTGCTCCTCTCCCTTTTCTCATTTTCTTTGGCTTGTATAACAGCTTTGAAAGTACCAGGTAAGCTTAAGAGAAAATTTCAGTACCTACAAGTGTATACACAGATCAAACAAATGAGTACATGAACCTATTACTACCAGCAGAAAAAGAACTAGTATATTACAGAGAGACAATAACTTATGAACTACAATTAGTTTACTAACAGAACTATGTAAAGCTTAGCTATTATTTTTTTTATACACAAACAATTTACTAACAGAACTATGTAAGCTTAGCTAACTAACACAAATGTTTAACTACATACAAGATTTTAGTGAAATAAAAATGACAAAATACAACTAGTCAGGGGAAGATAAAATTACTGAAAGTAAGTGCTAAAGATTGTAAATGACTAAACTAACAGGATCTTAAGAAATGAAGAAAACTTAGCCTAAGAAAGAACCTACTTATATTACTAGTACTGACACAAATAAATTTTCAGCAACAACATGAAAACAATTAGTGTGATAGTGCAACTGATATGGATGCCGAACAACACCTACATATTCATATTCAAGTTACAGAACAAAATGAAATGAAAACAAACCGTCGTGAGTTATTGTGGAAATTAAGCCAAACCTATAAATCATATTCAAATTACATACAAGAGAGGATTAACAGGTAGAGATAAAAAACTGAATCATATTCAAATTACATACACAGATTCACCATTTGTACCTTTAAACTACAAATCCAAATAAAAAAAAATCAAAATTCAACAAAATATATCAGTCACAGATTCACCTTAAAATCAAAAGCAAAGACAAGTAGTAACTTTAATTAGAGATTACCTAATCAAAATCAGGAACCATATCTTACTTAAAAGCATCAGGGATAACCATCCTCTTAATCTTGTCATATGGTGGTGGGATACCCTCATAAACCTCAAATCGGAAAACTACAACAGCCTCACTTGGTCTTCTGTGGAATCTAACTAGAAATAATCAAATAACAAAAAACCCAAATCAATTACAAAAATCAAAATTAAAGTTGGTTAGGGTTTACACGTGAAACTTACAAACAAACGGTCTTCTTCTTTAAGAAACAAAAATATACTTTCTTCTATGAAGAACAAATAGATCTGGATTTTCGAAACAAGACCTTTTCACCACCACCCAAACTGAAATGAAATCAGAAAACCAACTTTACTTGATAGAAGAAGAAGAAAACGAAGCCTTTTTTTTCTTTTGTGAATGAATTGAAGAAGAAGAAAAAGAAGAAGAAGGTGGTACTGCATCTACTGATGGTGGTGGCTGTGACGAGATAGTGGTGGTGGAGGTGGTGTCGCTGTGGTGCAGACCTTGGTGATGAAGAACAGAAAAAATGTCTGATACTCTGATTGCACACACAGACGAAATGTTCTTCTGAAACTCGATCGAGTTCGAGTAACCTAACCTAGAGACAGACGGCTGGGATCAAAATTCAAACATCTAATTAACGGCTAAAATAATTCGGTACACTCGGTTCGGTTCCGGTCGGTTCGTAGGTAGAACCGAGTACCTGTACCTCCCTATAGTCGGTTCTCTATCCATGTACCTGTATCCGTCCCGAGCTCCTCGGTTTTGTTTCGGTTCCGATTCGATTCCGGTTTGGTCCTTCTGTTCCGGTCGGTTCCTGTGCAACCCTAGGTATACGTGGTACCGAGGGAGAAGTATAATATAAGAACTAGATCCACACCTAACAATCGGTTTCGGGTTTGGTGGTAACCGAGCAGAACCGGACCGCTTGACATCCGTAGTTAGTTGAATGGGAACTTTGCTGGCTAGTCCAAAATACCCGGATCGAGTTAACCATAAGTCCACCTGGGAAAACTCATTTAACCACAAGTCCAAAAACGTTTTGAAAATTAAAAATTACGGTTATGCCAATCACGTGGAATCATTCCATGAACTCCCTTTCTCCATACGTGTGAACAACCACGTTCTCCACCACTCTCTCACCCCACGTTCCAAAATTAATTAGGTAACTGATAAAAACCTCACTCCACGTTCCAAAATTAATTAGGGCACCGATAAAAACCAATCGAAATCTGATAATCAAAAAACAACTCTCATCCCCTCTATTAGCATCACCAAATCAACATAATCAAAATTGATAGTTTATAATATCAAAATTGACCCAGATTTTTTTTTCCAGTACAAGCATTTGTATACTGTTGTTTGATAATATCAAAATTGATCCAGCTTTTTTCAATACAGACATATATGTACTGGCAGTCCAATTTTCTTTTCAGTATATATGTACTTACAGTTTATATAACCAAATCAGTATAACCATATATGTACTGACTCCATTTTTCTTTTTAGTATAACCATATACGTGTTTGCAACAATCAAAATTGACAATTTATAATATCAAAATTGACCCAGTTTTTTTCAGTACAAGCATTTGTATACTTTGTTTGATAATATGTATATCAAAATCGTTCCTGCTTTTTTCAATACAAACATATATGTACTGACAGTCCCATTTTTTTCAGCATAACCATATATGTAGTGACTTCAGTTTTCTTTTTAGTATAACCAAATCAGTATAACCATATACGTGTTTGCAGGCCTTTCCAAAGCTTTTTGCTATATCGACCATGTTTACCACATTAGTCTTGATGTCATTTCCACAACCTTCAATCTTTGTTGATATCCTTGGAATTTTATACTTGTAAGAGGCATCGTCATTATTACGTATCAACAAATCACTCACCATAAGTACGTATCAATATGTACGGCATCAACAAATCACTTTCACCCTAAGTACATACCAATATGTACGGTAGGATCATATTCAAGCATAAACTAGGTTAGGGGTTTATACAGTACATAATGATATGTAGTGCATCAATGATTCATTTTTTCCTAAGTACATACTGATATGTATTGTAGCATCATATAAAAGCATAAACTAGGGGTTTATACAGTAAATATTGATGTTTAGTGCATAACAAATCACTTTTTCCCTATGTACATATCGATATGTACTGTAGGATATCATATTCAAGCATAAACCAGGGCTAGGGGTTTATACAGTACATAATGATATGTATTGCATCAATGACTCACTTTTTCTCTAAGTGCATACCGATATGTACTATATCAACGAATCATAATTTGAAAGCGTGATTTTCATTTCTTTAGTTAAAATAAATTTATAAGCGTGCATAGAGAACTGGTTGGACATGACAAAAAACATAATCACTTTCACCCTAATTTTGTGAAGAAGGAATTTGAATAAGATAGGACAAAAAACAGTATCCAACGGAAACAAGATAGAGCATGCACACAGAGAACTAGTTGGACAACTTCAGTGAAAAGGTTTAAGAAAACCTATCCATTATTTATTTGCCTCTTATATTAACTGTTTTCTCCGAACATCCCAAGTTTTATTAGCAACCATGACGACATTCAACAATTATTATCTTTACATTGAATCACAACAACACGCCATGTATTACTCGGTTATCTCGAAACATAAATGAATATCAGAAAAGCGGAAATAACACTCACTTGAGTTGATTCAGTAACGGAACTGTTGGGAGGTGATTGTTCATTACTCCACTTGCTGGAAGATCTCCTATATTTAAGATCAGGAGAAGGGTCGCATAAACCAAAGATAGATAATCTCTATTACTTTCTACAAGGATCGAAGATGCAACCCGAAACATATCCAATCTACGAAAAGAAAAAAACATGCAACATTAGCATCTATATAATATCAGGTAAGTACAATATCCATTTTATTACTTGTATGACAATGTTACACTAAGACAACAGAGCTCCAAAACTATGTCAACTTCCTCAGGTTGTGCCTTTTACGGGCCCTCGGGTTTTCTTTATAGTAATATATATTGATATGTACTAAATGAAAACCCAGTACATATCACGTTTGATATTGTCTCCTTGATAAGCAAGTTGACGGTGCCAACTCCTGCGGACCCCATTATAAAATATTAGGTAAATAGTACATCAAATTATCCACCAAAAATCATAACATGGATCATTGTTCAAAAGATAACTACTTCTGTAAAGAATTCTATATACGACGATCAGGAAATGAATCAAAGTACAAATAAAATCAGAGAGGATGGATATTAGGCCATAATGTCAATCGAATTATTTTCGGAGACTAAATCGTGTTAATCACCATTCTAAATTCATATTTAGAATCCGCGTACAGTGTTAAAAGATCGATCAAATATAAACGAAGATCAAATCTAGAATATCTGTGGAAGAAAATCAAAATTTTACACTAATACGATGAGAACGTTAAGACGATTATAAATCTATGCTCTAATTTTGGATCAGGTAAATGAATTGAAAATTAACTCAGATTTATTTTTTTATAAACCCTAAAATGAAATTTTCATAACTGTTTTTCCTTAAACAACAATATACATAGATGTTTAATATCAGACAGATAAGAAGAAGGCTTAGCTTTTTCACTGATGTTGCTGACGAGATTTCTAGAAATCAGATCGATCCGTATAAACTAACTGATCTATCAAGAAAAAGTTTAAAATTGAACATGGTGCACACACCTAAGATAACTTAAATCAAATCGAAAACAAAGTCCAATCACCTACCAAAGAACAACCAAAAGATGATAATTAAAAACCCTCAATTTTTTTTTAAAATAACAACTAAAAGATGTTTAAAATCAAGATCTGGAGGATGTTAAGAAGACTTATCTTTTGAAACATCAGCAATGGTTCATCATCGCGATTTCGTAAAACCTAATCTCCATAAGTCGCCAAAGCTTTGATGTTCGATATAGAACTGAAAAAAATGAAATCCTCTGTAATACTTTGTCTGAATATAGACGTAGGGTGGTTTTGGACATTTATAAAAAAATATAATAAATTCTGCACGTGTAATGGACCAAAGATTAATGTTTTTGGTCCAAAAACATATTTTTAAACTACTGATTAACTATCTTCTATGGGTGGACCAGCCATTAAATGGGTCCTCTAGATATGATTAACTAGTAATTCCTGGTAGTTGAATATCACACAAGCTTATACAGCCCCAAGTTTAATATTGATTCTGGTCGGGTTTAGTTCGGCCGGGTAAAATTTCCGGACCCCAAGTACTAATTCTTTTGTTTAGCTGCAAGAGGAGTGCAGAACGAGTGAGAGAGGAGAAAAAGAAGTCGGGAAGATTAGTGCACAAATCGACAACTTCATGGAAGAAAATCAATCAAACAACCCAACAGAAACCTCAGAGAAACCCCAAGATATAATTGCTCAAAAGAAACATGCTGCAATGATTGAACGCCTCTCAAATCTCCACCAATCTCGTCTCCAACAAGCCATCTCACGTAAGTATGATTCAAACGATTTACCTGCTTTTGAGTCCACCAAATCATTTACAGATCGATTTTATGAATCTAAAAAATCAATCGAAACTGAAATCAGTCGGTGCCGTCTTGTTACTGATTCAGAAACAAAAGCTAATTTGAAATCTGATCTTGACAAACTATCGATTTCGATTTCCGAACTTGAGAAACTAGTAGCAGAAAATTCATACTTCCTGCCTTCGTATGAAGTGCGGGCATCTCTTAAAACTGTATCTGATTTGAAAGAAACATTAGAGAGTGCTAATTGTGAGTTATTACCTAAGAAGAAATTCTCATTTAGGAATAAATCTACCGCCGCGAAGAAAGATCAGGGCAATGTGGTCACAACTGAGAGTGAAAATAGTGGTTTTGATTCGGTTTTAGCTGAAAAATGTAGCATTCAAGATCGGGATTCTCCTGGGTTTCGTAACAAAGAGGGAGCCATTTTGGTGAAAAGCTTTGGGAGTTCAAAAGAGGGAGACTTCACTCTCTCGGACTTAAATTCGTGTGAGGTGAGGGTAACTGGTTGTTTTAGAGCACTTTACATTCATAGAATCAGGAATTGTCGTGTTTATGTAGGACCTGTTATGGGGTCGATTCTTATTGAACAAGTTGAGGATTGCTTGTTTATGATGGCGTCTCATCAAATGAGGATTCATCATGCTAAGAACACAGATTTCTATCTTCGGGTTCGGAGTAGGCCAATAATTGAGGATTGCAATAATGTGAGGTTTGCTCCGTATATGTTGTGTTATGAAGGAATTGATAAGGACCTTAAAGATTCAAGTCTTGATGAAGAGACTGGAAATTGGGCAAATGTGGATGATTTCAAATGGTTGCGAGCTGTGCAATCGCCTAACTGGTCCATTTTACCCGAGGAAGAACATGTTAGTGCGGTGAATATCTAAATCTGGAAACACCAAGTGATGACATTTAGGATATTTTTTTGTTAAACCTGTTGACTATGTAGCAAGCTGAGGATTCCAGAACTACATATGTCAAGTAGTTTGAAGTCAACTAAAAAAATTATGTACTTTCCTTTTCATTGTGTGAAGAATTTTAAAGTTAATCAATATTGGGCACAGTTTGACGATCTTTAACACATAGATGTGTTGTTTGATGTTATCTGTGTTTTATATGCAAATCTCAGTTCAAGCAGTTTTCTTTTTTTTTGGATATGTGAATACTTGGTTCAAGCAGTTGATTGTGTTTAAATGGAGATATGTCACTAGTATGCCGAATTTATTCATGACATAATCTTGGGTTTCTGTGTTTTGGGTGATGGACATCTTCTTTACCGCAATACTTTATCGGATTTCAAGGATCAGTAGTTTGATCTTGACTCAGAAGTTTGGTATTTTACATCTTCATTGTGTTACAAATCTAAATATATAAAAATCAATCCTTCAAATTTAGTTGAGTCAGGAATCCTCGGTTACAAAGTATATGAACTAATGTTTCCACTAGGTCGTCAGAAATTTGCTGGTGTTTCTATGTGAATTAGGGTTCATGGTGGCGGACTTTGCTATTGTACAAAGCATGTTGCTTATTATCAGAATTTTTTTGATGAACAAGCTAAGAAAGATATTAGTGATGTTCTTGTTACGTAAGATGAAATTCTTCCTGTTGCGGATCCAAGACGTTGCGAACTTAAGAAGTTTGGTGGTCGCTGTGCTCGCTCCAGAAAACCTATCGTTAGCGTTGATGTGAAGGAAGAAATGACTGAGGTTTTTGTTATGATTTCTTGTTGTGTTTTCTTACATTTTGAACTATCTTTGAATTTTCAGAAATTTAGTAATGTGGTATCTTCAATAAAAATGCTAAGTTTTGTTGCTATGAATGAAAAGGACCTTGTTGCTTATTATCATGGGTTTTTATTGATAGGCTTCTCCATTTGTTGTTTTGCTACATTATATTACTACGTATTATTATCAATTTGGTTATGCTGTTAGAATTTACATACTATGCTTCTGGATTTGAACTCTGAATTCAATCCCAAATGAGTGAATTTACCAGTAATCAATTAGATGACTCATGGTCCTCAACACACCTGGTTAGCCTTTGATTAGCACTATAGGTAATAGTAGACACTAAAATACAAGATTAACTAAACAAATAACCCCAAAATATTGCTCAAGTTGATGCTGTCGAGTATATTAGAATCATCAACATGCTCTCTTTCTTCGGGTTGAGTACATGTGAACAATAAAATGATATGAGAAATTGTTCTTACCACTCAGGTTTTCTGGCAGTTATTATGTATATTAATTTCATCATCCTTCTTATGCTATTCTATAGTTGTCATGAAGTCAAATCCGTAAACAAGAGCGTCAAGGGGTTGGCAGTTGTTGGGTATGGAGATATGTCTGATATGTATGTTTCATCGAAGACCTAAGTTCCTGCTTGATATTATTATGTGTTTATAGTGCTATTAGTATTGGTTTGCTGTATCACATTATTCAGAGGTATGTTTCTGCAGTCATTGTGGAAACGTTGTTTGACATGTACATGTTTATCTGTTCTTATGAATCTTTCTCTAGTAAGTTTGGGTTTGTATCTAACTTTGGTTACATTAATGGGCGCAATGAATTATATACCATCCATAAAACAAGTGGGAGTTTGTAGTAGACACGGCTTCTGGTTAGTCAGATGGTAGTGTCGTCATACATAGAATTTGAACGTCTGTGAACAGTCTGAGGATCTTGACTGTTGAGTACATTTGATGCATTGTTTGTTGGGTACCGTGTGTTTTTATAACAGTTGTCTGTATCTTAAAATATTGATATTTCAATTTTCACCAGTATGTTGAATGTACATGGCAAATACTGGTTCTCTGTTTTTCGGTGGTTAACACCTCTTTTAATGCAATGCTTTATAGGATTTGATGGATGTGGTAGCTTATTGATATTATTAAGATGACCAGCATCTTCATACCCATGTAACTCCTGAAAGAGTAAAAGGCTTTGGTAAAGTCAACCTTTCGTATCTGATCTCATTTGTGGTTTTTTGTTTTTGTTTTGGCAGTTATTTATCAATTTACTGTCATCATGGGAAAATCTGTAAACATGTTTTCATCAGATAGATCTAAATTTTTATTGATTATCAAAGATATTTGCTCTTTATATATTCATTCATTGTGTGAAAATCTTTCTCGAGCTTATGTCGTATTGTTTGGATGAATTCAACAATTTTTCTTCTGTACTAGTATGCTTTTATGCATCTACTTTTCTCGATAAATTATATTTTCTCTCAGCATAATCAGCTTCGTGGTCTCAGTCTTTATGACATGACAGACGGCAAATTCTTGGTTTAGAAAAGAGAAATTTTAGTTAGTTATTTTCAATTTTCTTTGCCTTGAATATTGTTGGTCAGTTGATTGATTTTGGGGGAACAAAGATTGGAGTTTTCTTGTCATCTTTGTTTTCTTATTGTTTCACCAGTCCTCATCTTGGTTTCCAACATAATCTAGATATGCTAGGACCTACAGTTATCAGTCCCACTGATCTTCCTCCTCAAATGGGAGGAAAAATTATAAGCAAGGTGACCATGACATGCGCGCAGGTCTGAACCCTCTGCATCAAGTGTTATCTGAAATTCAGACTTTTATTATTGCTTCAACTCTTCAGATTGTTTTTAGATAGTGTCTTGTCATATCTCAACTCTTCAAATTGTAGGTTTATGCTCACTATCTTACATCAGCCCATGCAGCTCCAAAAACACTTGGACTTGCACTTCCTCACTGATAAAGCTGGACATGTGTATGCTTATCATTGGAGACAGATTTAATATCCATATTAATTTGGAGCACCTGGACTTGAAGCAGGCGAGGCCTTTTTGATGATGGATGCTTCGTTCTGTGGCTCTTGTAGAGTTCACTTGGACCGTTATCACATTCTCAGGGAATTGGCGTTTTATTTTCAGGATTGTTTGGAACCACAGTAAGGTTTACTATATTTACACATGCTGCATTTTCAACTTTGACCCATATTGGCAATTCGAAGGGTTGTGTAAATATCAGCAGGTTCATGGTATTCTTTTTCAATCTTGGAATAACTGGTTGCAACTTCTTTGTATCTGTTCCTGGATGTGGTGTTGTATTGAAAAGGCAATTCAACTAGGAGAGACGGGAGGGTGCGTTGGTGGGAAAATTTCACGTTGTCAAGGGCTGACACAACAGGTAAACAATTCTATTCTCCATCTGTGTGATCTGTGAAATAATATTTTTCATCATATTGTTTCCCAATCCTCAGTTCCAGTAAGTGATGGAAGTTCATCAGGATAAACCCAGTTAAATAAGTGTCATACATATACCTTCTATCAAGCTATAGAAACAACATGTTTTGATGTGTTTTACAGAAGCCAAAAAATTGGGTTGTCTTGATCTGCTTAAGTGCTTTGTTTTTTCACGCAATCTACTTTAGAAAGATTCTATGCATGCTGCTTATATCTGCATAATCCAGAGTAATACATATGCCATGATTTCTGAGTGTTGTTTTCTTTTTCAGTTTTTCCCTGTTGATACAAAATATTTTGTTTCTTGATGGTTTTACTTAGAGAATTATTCTTTTATTTTCTTCTGGTAGAGATAGACAAAGATGAAACCTAAGGGTGAAAAAGAAGATGATCTTTAGACAAAATGGTAGCTTAAGCGGAGCGGACAGGGCATTTTTTCAGTGGTCTTACATGTTCTAAGCACAAGCCCCCTAGGGTTTTGCCATCTTTTCTGGTATGCAATGGTAGGATTATACCATTTCTGAACTGTCCTTTCTTTTTTAAAATGGCATGCGTGAAAATTGTACCATTCTACTTCAAACCCCGTCCGTAAGTTCTTTGTAGTTCAATGGTCTAAGCTATTCGTTTGGTGGTCTTGTCCAGCAAAGAACTAACTCCCAGGCAGTAGTAATGTTCCTTTTAGGTTAGTATGATATATATGTAGGCGAGATGAGGATAACGTAATCAGTCATTCATTTATTTTAAACATCCCTTGATATCTTGAGATGGTTCGAACTCATATGCTCTATCTTTCAATATTTAAAATGCTCCCAGTTATTCTTCTTTTTTCTTGCTATCCCCTGATATCTGCTTATCTGCTTGCTTTGCTTAATAGAAACACTGGATTTGAGTTAAAAGGTCTTGAATGGGAAATGACTTGAGTGTACTGATAGTTTCACAGTTTTCCCTGTATAGTCTAGTTTTACTCGAATTAAAAAGAAAAAGAAAAAGACTCTTGATGGAGACAAGTGAAAATCCCAAAGTGCTGCTTTCTTTGGAAAAGTATTATAACAAATTCATTAGTTTTAAAGAAGGATGTAGCATCAAGGTTGGTAAAGTATTTGCAAATGCGTTTGGCTTCCAGTCGGCTAAGCCAGTCTTCTTGATCTTCATGCCATCTCAGCTTAAGGATTGGACAATAATCAGGTATCATGGGAAAACTACAATGGAGGGCTGGAACTCCGGGATTTTAAAAGGCTTCCATAGCAACATAGAGGAAGCTGTTATTTCTCACTCGAATCAGCTAGCAGAGGGTCCTGATCTTCTCACTTGGAGCCATAAGAAGTCAGGTATCTGCTCTATTAGATTTTACCACTCAACAGGACCAGCCCGAGAGCTCTATCAACCCTAGAAACTGGTCTCAGAGACATGGATTTTTTTTTCTATGATTCGCATTCCATGGCATACTAAAATTTTTAGATATGTTATCCATTTTATTTTACTTTTTAGGTAATAGAGATTTAGAATCAAATTATAGTCTCACATGTAATAAGTCTTCTTCCAGTTCCTTGCTTATAATGTCTGGAGAAGATTCCCAAATGAAAAAAGAGTTACCAACAGAAGATAAATTGGTCCTTGCGAATTTTGCAAGTGAGTCTGCTGCTAAATTCGTTGTTCTTTTCTTATGCGTACAAATCCATTGTTGAAAATAACTAAATCTACTAAGACAATCAACACAAGACTGGAGGTAGTCCAGCTGACACACTCCAAAAAGCCATTCATAGCCTTGATTATGTCCCCTACAAAGTGTAGTTTCTGAACTCCTTTTGAAATAGCCCTCTCTACTAACTCCATCATAATCATTGCCTCAGCTTGGGCTAGTTTTTGAACTCCTTTTGAAATAGCCCACTCTACTAACTCCATCATAACCATTGCCTCAGCTTGGTCTCCGTCTATTGTAGTGGTGTAGATGATGTTTTCCCCTCCAACAATACCTCCAACATTTCTGTGAACTAATCCATAGCCTGTTGCTTTGTTTCCTTTAGAAAAGATGCATCAAAATTATACATTTCAAAACCCTCATCTGGTGGAGACTAGTGTTGCATTTCATTGTTTTTATTTGAGTTATCTAGGAGATCCCTTTGGATACAACTTTCCCAGTCAGATATATCTTCCTTTATCCTCTATATGAGTTTAATAGGTTGCACCTGCACACTTCCAAAGACAACAAAACATCTATGTTTCCAAATATTCCAAACAATAAAAATATAGTTCTAATTCTTCTCTGGAAAACATTATCATATAAGTTTGGATTTAGAAACCAATTGTCTATCCATTGAGACATGGAAACATTCCCTGCAACATTTAACAAGTTAGCGTCCATTGCAAACCATACTCTCTTTGCCAAATCACATTGTATAAATACATGTTGAGGAGTTTCTGAGTCAGAATTACTTAAAGCACATCCAACATCGACAGAAGGTACAAACCGGTGGAGCCTTACTTTTTAAGGCAGGCAGTCTTGTATACATTTCCACAAGAAGTATAGGACTTTTGGTGGCAGTTGTAACTTACAAAAAAATTCCAAGGAAAGCTAGTCTGAGTTTGGAGTATTTATGCATAAGTATTGTTAAAGATAACATTATAAGCGGGCTTTACAGTGAAAAGTCAATTTCTACTTCTGATACATCTAATCCTACCAGACCCTTGCATGGGTATTCTGATGCCACATATTTTTTCCACTAATAAGTTATCAGATACAGATTGCAGCATACTAACCTTCCAAGATCTAGTGTCTCTATCAATAGTTAAAGCTGGTCCACAGTTTTAATATTTATAGCAAAGAAGGTGGATGGTAGATATCCTGTGTAGAAATGGATCTCTCTACCAAGATCTGGTGTCTCTACCAATATTTTTTCCACTAATGAGTTAAAGCTGGTCCACAATTTTAATGTTTACATAAGAGAAGGTGGATGGCACATATCCTTCATGACCAGGAACCAAAAATAGTTCTTGAAATATTGATATCTTAACCTGTAGCTACCTCCCAGCAGTAGTTTTGTTTCACCATTTGTAACCCTTGGCAGATATCCTTCCATATCTAAGAGCCATTGTTGCTTAAATCATCACTAAGAGGATCACATTTTGGAAAACACTTTTGCTTAAAAAATTTCTCCCAAAGATCATTAGGATTATTGATCATTCTCCAAGCAAGCTTGGTGAGCAGGGCTTGATTTAGAACCTGAGTTCTTTTAATATCAGGCCCCCTACACATTTAGGAGCAGCAATTTTATCCCAAGACCTAAAATAAATACCTTTAGCTTGAGATTTTCTCCACCAAAATTATCTCTGGATGACATCAAGTCTATTTGTAAGACCACTTGGCATCCGAAACACAACCATTTGATGTGTAGCCAAGGATCCTATAGTAGATTGAGTAAGCATAGTTCTACTAGCTTGATTGAAGAACTTGGTTTGCCAATTAGCTAATCTACTATAAAATTTATCAATAACATACTTGAAAGATTCAGTCTTATTCCTTTGTAAGAGTAGTGGCACTCCAAGATATTTATCTTGACCGCAAGTCCTCTTGATGTTTAGGATGTTTGAGATAGTAGTTTTGTTTTTGTTGTCCATATGATGGCTAAAAGCAATGCTGGATTTATCGTAGTGAAGATGAGGAGATCATCTGCAAAAAATAAGTGAGTAATAGAGGGACAAGTTCTAGAAGCTTTCAACCCATGAATTAACCCCTTATTTTTAGCATTAATAAAAGCTTTGGAAAGGCATCCATACATATAATAAACAAACACGTAGACATGGGATCACCCTGTATCAAACCTCTAGATGGATGGAAGACAGAACCAGGGGCTCCATTCAATAGAATGGAGGTAGACACATTCGTAACACATTGTTTAACAATATGGCACCAATCTTCACTAAATCCTAGTTTTTTAATTAAGACATTTGTGAAGGAATGTCCACTATATTCTATTGAAGGCCTTTCAGATGTCAAGCTTGACAGCCAAAATGCCTATTTTAGATTTAGATTTTTTTCATTGCATCCTCAATCTCATAGGATATAACAATGTTATCAGACATGAGTCTGTTTTTAACAAATGGTTATTGGTATGGGGATATTATCTTATCCAAAATGGGTTTTAATCATTATTTTATATGAATTATAACATAAGCTAATACGCCTCAACTGCAGTCTTAGGGAAATAACTTTAGGAATTAAAGATAAAAAACTATGATTAGTTTCCTTGAGCATAAATTTAGAGTGAAAGAAAGATTGCACCATTTTAGTAGTATCAGGTTTAACAACATCCCACATGTGCTGATAAAATCCGGGTGGGAATCCATCCGAACCTGGAGAAGTCCAAGGCTTCATAAGAAAAACCACATCTTTGATCTCCTGCTTTGAAGGGACTCTAACAAGATTAAGATTATCAGCATTAGGTATACAAGGAAGAATACAATCCATTAATTGATGATCATGGACAGGATTAGAAGAAGTGCTAACACCAGAGAAGTGAGAGAGCAGATTAGTAGCTATACTGGATCTGTCAGTCAACCGAACACCAGTCTTGTCTTGTATAGTTTCAATTTGGGTTTGTTTTTCTCCCTAAAATTGGCTCTCTTGTGAAAGTAAGATAATTTTAGGTTATCATCTTTAGCCCTTTGTCTCCAAAATGCATCCTCTGTATCAGCCCAATAATCAAGTTTTTTGTGCAAATTAACGAGTCTGGGGTCCTTTGTATCTACAATACCTTGTCTATGAAGTTCCTCAATATTGATAGTAATACATTTTTTATTATTATGAATGTTTCTAAAAGTATTGACATTCCAATCATTTAAAGCATGCTTTACCTGTCTAAGAGAGTTTTTATGTCTAAAATAAGAAGAACCGTTTTTATTGGAATTCCAATTATTTCTCACAATATCTTTACAGGTAGGATCTCTTAATTAGCCAACATTTATTAACCTTTCTAGGCTTCCCGATACGAGGTCATCAAGTACGTTACCCATCTCGACACGACGCGACGTCACCACGTCCCGATACGACGTCATCAAGTACGATACCCATCTTGGCACGGCGCGACGTCACCATGTCCCGATACGACGTCATCAATCCCGATGCACCAAGTCAATCCCGATAGACCAAGTCAATTCCGCACCAACTTTTGGATAAAGATCATATTGAAGATAAGGATGATAAGAACACATGGCGAGCATAAAAGAATCTTCATCGACACGTGGCGAACTTTGATGACATGTGGCAAAGGGCTTTTAAATAATTATCATATTTTTTATACCTATAAATACAAGTTTAGAATTAAGAAGAGGGGGACTTTTTTGAGGTGGGGGAAAGGCTCGATGGAGGTTTCTCCTACTTGATTCTCAACTGTAACATAAAGATTAATGGAATATTCAACTTCATGATCCGTGGACGTAGGCTAAACAAGGCCGAACCACGTTAAATCTCTTGTGTTAACTTATCTCATTTTTATGGATCTTTTACTATGATTTTTGGGTTGTTTTTTGCCCGAGAAAATTTTGGCAGAAACAATTTAGCGCTAGGAACAGCAAAATTGGGCAATGGTCACTGCCTATAAGAGCAAAGTGATAGAGGTGAGATGATTCAAAAAAGGAGAACCAGTCATCATTCCCGAAAGCTCTATCTAATCTATCTAAAATCATACTAAATCCTTGTCTCCTATATTACTCCATGTAAAGAGGTTCCTAATAAATGGAATTTCATGGAGGCCTAGTTCATCTAGACATGCCTTAAAAACAGAAAGATGGTTATCAACAGGAGTATTACCACCTTCTTTCTTATGCTGGTCTGTAATGAAATTTAGATCACCTATCATTAACCAAGAACAAGAGATAGAGGCTTTTATAATATTGCAACTAGCAGAGACAATTTGTAGGTCCAGCCCATCCTTCCAATGAAAACAGAAACCCACAGAAATCCAGTATGTTCAACCATTTGAAGTTGGGGAAATTGAGGTTACTTATAAAAAATCTCATTTTTCTAGACTGTTGCTTAGTTTCAATAAGGAAAATAATATCAAGGTCATTACTCCTAATCAGATCAAGTAAGTGAGTTCTAGTTTTTCTAATTCCATAGCCTTGGATATTCCAAGAGAGAATCTTCGTGATGCTAGTAGGTGGCGATTTAGCAATAACACTGAAAAATTACTAAGTAGGGAAGAAAGGATTGTTGGGCTACAATTATGACTAGAGTAGAATGTAACAACCCTAGGAATAATTTTGAAAGGGGACACACAATTGCAGAGATAGGGACATGAGAAAATTGACATTTCAAGCGAATGGAAAAATTAGAGAAGTGGATTTGTAAAAAGGTTTGAAACAGTTAATTACCAAGTTAGCAGCACTGTTGGGTTCCCTTCTTGTTAGCTTTTCTTCATCAATATGTACATCCATCCCTCAATCCATTTCAACTCCCTCCATATGTATCGATTGATTCTCTGATAGAAATTGATCCTCTCCAACATGAGAAGTTGAATTGAACAAAGGGTTATTTGAGATAACAAGATTAGGACTGCTGTCTAGTGGATTTGGGAGAAATCTTCATTCACAATACTCTCCTCTACATTTGGGGATTTCATTTCTCATTCTCTTACTTTGACGGGTTTTTATTTCTCCTAATTGATGTGCAGAAGTGTTATTCGCGCCCACAGTTTACATTTCTACAGACAACATCTCATTTGTGTTCCCATTGTCTTCTTCTTCCAAAATTTAATATTGGCCACCATTTTCTGGCTGCCCAAAGTCTTGTACTAGAGACAACGAGCACACAAAGCACACTCTTTCAGCGGCTCTTTTTTACTCAATAAGGGAAAAATTTATTAGAAAAGCAACCAGACCACAGAAAAATGGAATAGTTTCGAATAATCAGTGCAAGAAAAGAAGGAAAAACTCAGTTAACTGGTTATATATTGCGATATTTCCAGTTTATGATAACACAATCTAAAGAGATGCTTTCAGAAATATTAGGGCTAAGAGAGCAATTTTAAATTATCCACTTAACTTCATCAACGACAATATCATCATTTTTGTACTTTGTATGAAACATTCTTATGGTTCTCTCCAACCAAATGGTCCATAAAATCTTCTTCTATTATGTGCAAGACGTTTAAATAAAAAATGGCTGGATGGCTCCTACTGAGCTCTAGAAAAGCCCATGTCTTTCATTCAAAATGGCTGGACCGCTAATCACATTTCCAGCAAAAGGAATTAGTTCCCATAACTTTTTCTCTCTATTCCTTAAATTTGAACTTAACATACTCATGAAGAACCCATTTAACCTTGAAACAATCCAGGAAATAAATTCAATATTATCTTAACTAATTCACAACGCAAGAATAAATGAGAATTTGATTCAGCATCCTTCTTACACATAACAAATCCATTGATCAAGATTACATTTCTCAAAGAACTGGATTATCTGGACTTTGGACTCGAAGAGGTCCTGTGCGTTGCACCACAAGCGTCATGCCGGTCAATGCCATTGATAAGAAGAGAGGTAAGGCGAGGCTCTTTAGAGACTCGACTGAAAGGAGAGGAGATGGAGTCCCGGGAAATGTGATAAGCGGTAATCCAAGGTAGCCACACCTTTGTAGTCTCCATGCAAAGAAAGTTACGTTTTAAAGAACTTTGGGATTCCGTATGACTTTGTGAGGAAAACAAAAAAAAAACAATCATCTTCCAAGGTAGAGTAACAACTAGCTATAGAAAATGAAGTACATGTCTTCCACACACATTTATCTTCACCATCAGTCAGATTAGGTGGCTCATGTATTGATTCAAGAAAAAAAACGACTGCTGTTACCTCCTCATTCCTAAGAATTCTAGCAAAATTGAAGTTCCAGCCCTTAATAGTGTCAGTTTGAATAATAAAGATATATATAAGGTGTTTGGATATCAAAAATAGAAGTGGAAGTTAATTCTAGAATTTAGAAGTAAAAAAAATTTACTTCATAAAAACTAACTTTTTATTTTTAGAAATCGTTTAAAATAATATTGTCAAACCAAAACTTCTTGCTTTTTAACTTCTTAAAATCTAAAAGCTATTTTTCGGTATATATCCAAATACCTTATTAAGTTTGTTCTTTTGAGCTACATATTCAAATCATTATTCTGTTAAAAAAATAAAAATAATGAAGTTGTTTACCACTTGTTGTTTTGACTCCAAAAGTCCATACCATCATAAGCACTTACCAACAGGTTTATTAGCATTTTCATTAAAAATTGCTTTGACATTACCACCAAATTTTTGTTGACATAAAACTTTTTCTTCATTGTCATATCTCCATATCTATATCTATTTAACATGTAGAGAAGCATTTATAGTTGCTGAATATACTAGACAATACACCAAAAATAGTAATGGACTATCAGAACGAATGACGGATCCAAAATAATATTTCAGGGGGCATACTTTGTCTAATGAAAGTTATAATTAAGAATGTAACTGGAAAAATTCATATAAACCAAATTTAGGTTTATATAAATTGGAAAATGCAGTACATTATAATTTTCTTTTTATTATTATTTATTTTCACAAAATAAAGAAATTTCACTTAGAATTGAACGGTAGAAAAGAAAGATAATCAAAGAAGCTTGATTTAGGGGCTCCCACATTTGTAGAGGGGCTCCTCATGTGAAGACAAAATAGAGACATTTGAAGTAAAATTCAAAAACCTCTTATCCATAATATTTTTATAATGGCTAAAATACCCCTGATTAGTTAGTATTAGTAAAGCTAATTAGCTAATAGATTAAGCTAATCATAATTAATCTTAAATAATTTTATACTTAATCAAATCAAATAAAAAAAATTCTTTTTGGTTTGGTGGGAAGAAAAATTAGAGGAAATGAAAGAAATTTTTCTAGAGTTTTTAAAAAAATCCTAGATTTTGATTCAATCAACCAGAGTAGTAAGGTATACCTCTAACTTAAACTCTTGGTCTTTTAATGGCTCAAATTTGATGAAATTACGTTATAAAAGATGAGTTTTTTTTTATTCAGAGAATTTTACGGTTGGGTTTTCATGTCTAACCCAACCGTAAACACCATTTACGGTTGGGTGTTCTTCCCAACCAAACCGTAACCGCTTGTTCAGGGATGAACTACAAATTTTAACAGTTTTACAGTTGAGTTTTCGCATCGGACCCAACCGTAAATAATCTAAAAAAAATTATTATCCAGGATGATTTACGGTTGGGATTTAACAATCAACCCAACCGTAAAAACCAATTTTAGTTTACAATTTCATCCAATATTTTACGGTTGGCTTAGGCTTCCCAACCCAACCGTAAACCATCTTTTGAATCATTGAGTTTAAGGTAAAGTTGGGGTTTAAAAATCAAATTTTGAAACTTATCCAATCATTTTAACTAGATTGAAGGTAAATTGGGTCATTTAAACAAACAAAAACCGAAAACAACACAAGTACTAGAATCCAATTTTAAATGATCCAGGAATATTTACGGTTGGGTTTTGGCTTAAAACCCAACCGTAAAACATCCTTTGAAGCATTGAGTTTAAGGTCAAATTTGGGTTTAAAAATCAAAATTTTAAACTTATTCAATCATTTTAACTAGATTGAAGGTAAATTGGGTCATTCAAACAAACAAAAACCGAAAACAACACAAATA
>JAJJMC010022364.1:2670972-2818740 GCA_023531435.1 Papaver californicum | reverse complement strand
AACTGTTATTTTTTCCTATTTACAGTTTTACGGTTGAGTTTTCAGCTAAAACCCAACCGTAAATATGATTTTTTTTTTTTTTTTTTGACTTGATTTTTCCTTTGTTTGGTTTCCAAATTGAAATTTTTGTAAATAAAACATGATCTAGACAAATTAAAGATAAAAACTTTCTCATACATTCTAACTTGTGTTATATAATGTATACAATACACCCACAAAAAAAAAACTTAGTTTGACGCAATTGTTATAGTAAACATAGAGTTAGGGAGAAGGAGGAGGGGATTGTCGATGAGTTTGACGAGCTCTTTTTTTGCTCTTAGGACAACGAGTACGAGGAACATCACCACCGCCACGAGTACGAGCACCAGCACGACCGTCACGAGTACGAGCACCACGTTGCACATCCTCGACTTCATCATGTGTCTCTTCATCACTAGGTTGCGGCTCTCTTCGTCTAGTAGTCGCATCTCTTGTACCGGCTCCACTCCTCTTTAAATTTCTTGCCGTCTCATCTTCGTCAGCTTCATGAAGCTTCCCAATTTTGGTTTGTAGGTTCTTCAATTAGTCAGACGTCGTCACATCAACTCTACTTAGGCATGGAGTGATAGACTCTGTCAATGCAAGTGCTTTCTTTTTTACCTTATTTTTCTATTCACATATAAAAATAAAAGTTAGTTGAGTCTTTAGTAATAAATTTTAAAAACATTAATAACAAAAATAATTTATATACCAAATTAGTTTAGGGGCTCTCATTTTTATAAAAGGATTCCAATACGAGGAACTAGTAATTTAATAATCGTTTTTCTTATCCTGCTTAATTCACAGTATAACTAATCTCCTATAAGTGATTTTAGGGCTAGTATTTCTGCAAGAGGGTGATTTTGGGGTGTTTAGCTCATCGGATATTTTTGTAACAATTTTGGAGTATGTACGCATTCAAACCGAACTCGAGTAGTAGTCACTCTTACCTGTTATATAGATCCCCCATATTCCTAATGCATGTGTTCTCTTCCTAAAATCTCGCTGCCTGTCTATATATTACAATACTGTCCGAGATATATGTAAGGAATTAATAATGACCCTTGTTTGACCGGCTAGAACAGCGTTGACTTAGTATAGGAAAAATTAATATGGACCAGAAATAATACTAATAACTGCTTAGAATAGCAAATTTTAGGTACAAATCCAACGTGGCAAACTGATTTTTGTACAATTTAATTAGATTTAGGACATGTTTGACCCACTTTAACCGTAAAAAATGTCTGGTAATTTAATGAAGCACGTTTTTATCTATTGATTTTACTGAAAAATTATTGGTGAAGATGAATAGTTATATACTTTAGTGTATCCAGTGCCTAAAATGTCAAGGAAGTTCACTACATATACTAGTCAACGCTGACTAACTGTCAGTGGATGTTTCTCACTCAGGATTACATTAATCCATATCCATCCTTGGTGTAGGTTGATATCCTACAAAACCCCTTGAAATGGCAAAGACTCACGAAGATTTTCTAGTCTTTTCTTTTATACTGGGAAAAGACCTGGAAAAAAGTTAATTTTGTCAAATCAACCACTTAAGTTGAACGTCGGAAGAAATTGTCCATTTGAGAAAATTTTCAATCCGTAAACGATTGAATTCAACATTACAAGGTTTCTAGACGGGTCTATTTGACAAGTATTCATTAGACTTCTACAAGTGTAAGTGTTAAATTGTAAGGTGGTGCATACACCTTGTAACAAGTTAATGACTGACGGGGATAGTCGGTCAGGTTTAGAGAACACCGTAGACATACTTATCATAATTTTTACAAATGTATTATAATTTTTTTTCACAAGTGGTAATGAATGTTTTTTCTAACTTTAAAAACAACTCTCAGATACTCCGTAATTTCTACTAATGGAGCTTGTTTAGATACTAAAAAAAAGTATTTTTGTTTTTTCGGAAGTAATGTCAAATCCAAAGAGTCATAAGTAAAAAGATTTTATTTTGTAATTCTTTTTTTCTTTTATTTTTGAAATTATTTATAAATTGTGTCGCCAAAGTAGTTCCTGGTTTTCTTAAAGTAAAAAAATAACTTCTTAATGTATAACTAAACACCTTCTGAACTTGTATTTTGGGAGTTATAGGATCCAAAATATTATTATCCTTGTCTTAAAATGAATTATCATTTTTTTTATTGCACAATTTTTTGAAAAGACAAGTAGAAATTGATAATATTTAATTAAGTTTTTTGTTTCCATTTATAGTGTTGGGTATAACAGTGTAACAAAACCTAAACGTGACATATCTCTCAAACTATTAACATGTATTTATAAATTTTATATCGTTGATTTTTTTGCATCGAGTAGAAACATAATTATCACATTATACTTACATATAATGGAATTAGATTTACCAGTACTAATTATTAAAGAGAATGTCATTTATTTTAAGTTAAGAATAAAAGGGGAATTATTGACTATGTTGGGATGAAGGGAGTATGATATATTAAAGAGAAAGCAGAATTATATATTTATAAATTTCGAATCAAACAATAGCCTAATATTTCTAAAGTAGTTGATAAAGAGGCAGATAACTTGTCTGTCGTTGTAAACAACAAAAATACTCCCTTTCCTATAACTTATCTTGCATCGTTGATGGGAGTGGGTTCTAGAAACACAACAATATGGAACGAAGTTGTTTACAAGAATGAACAAAGACTAGCTACTTGGAAATCTTTTTTTTATTGAATCCAAGAATGTTAGTATTGATTAAACATTGTTTAGCTAGTTTCCTTGTTTATTTTTTATTCATGTTTTCTTTGTCGTCCAATCCAATATAAACATGAGAGTGGAGAAGATTATGCGCGATTTCTTATGAGGTGTAACGCCCAACCGAAAAAGATATGTTGGGTCTCGTGGTCTAAATATGTAGACCCAAACACCAAAATTGCCTTGGAGTAAGATATGTGGAGCTTGCCGATCAGTTTTTATTGGTAAATTGGTTGTGGGAATCTGGGTCAGAAAAGCAAGCTCTATGGAGACGAATAATGTCATAAGAGGTGAAAGAGAACAATGTTGCAATCATGCCTACCACCAACACTAAACATTATGGCAAAGGAAACTAGAAGTGCATTGTATAGAGCAAAAAAACATATTAGAAGATCATTACACGTGAAGACGGAAAGGCACTTCCCTTTTGGCTAGAGAAATAGAAATGTAATATTGCCATAACGGAGAGGTTTGATTTTATTCTTAAACTTTATACTAAGAGAAGAACTTATGTGGAAAATAAGATTATTACACCAACTAAATGGGATCTGCATTCACGGAGAACAACTAACAAATAAAGGCACATGTACATACTCGATCTTTGTTAATGCAAGTCGAGGACTCTAGGTAATGCCTTTTTGCAGCCTCAAATAAAAATTTAGCCTTTCAGATTGTTATAAGAATATTGCTAGCTGTATCAGAACATTCGATACACCACAGAAGAAGAATATACCTCCAGAAGTTTCATTTATGTTTTGGGCAATTTTTAATACTAAAGCTATGTTAAATCAAAGAAGAATTAATATTGATCCTTTTTGCATGTTTTGTGGCCAGGTTGAAAAGACGGTGGATCACCTAATGTTTCAGTGCTAAGAGATATTGAGGACGTGGCGTTATTTCTGTAACTCCTTTTAGCTGCAATGGGTTCAACCTGCAACTGCCATTCACATGCTAATAGCTTATATGTATTCACTTTAAGGACATGAAAAAAAATCTTGTGCTTTTAGTAGTAAATCCAAACCTTTTGAGTACAAAATTATAAACATCAAATCTACAATTGGGACGTAGTGCTTGACGTTTTCAAGCACATACCTATGAACAATGTTATCTTGAACTTGAATTATGTAATTTGATTTTTTATTGGTGTAAATAAAATTTACACCCTTTCTTTCAGGAAAAAAAATAATCATAATTAGCAAATGACGACACTAAGAGCGTCCACAATCATGGAGCAAATCCATGGACTATACCCAAATCTGGTCCGTACGACAATCACAGTAGAGAGGAGTAAACTTATATTTTGTCTGTTTTTTTAGGATTTGAGACTAAAAGTAGTCCAAAACCCTGACAAAAACCAAATATACTCAAATGTAGGTATAATGAGCGTTTTATATTAGACATGAGTATAGTGGGCGTCTAGGATTAGACATGAGTATAATGAGCGTCTGAGGATTGAACGATAATATAGTGAACGTCCCAGTGGAGCGGACGAGTACACTCAATATCATACGCTATTTCTATATACGGCAGACTAAACTTTAGTCTTCTGTCGTTGCGTTTGAACACTGAAGTGACCAAAAACTTGGTCAGGTTTTATAATATTTGGTTGAGTCCATGACAGAGGACGCTCTATGGGAGTAAAGGTAAAGGGGGACGCTAAGTAGAGATATAATAGGGATTTATACTGATTATAAAAAATTATAAGGACTACTGAGAAAACCATTCATAAGTCGAAGGACTAAAAACTATTTATACATACATTCTTTAATTGGTTATTATCAAAAAAGTCATGTATCCACTTAACGGTGTTAACGCGTCCACACGCGTACAAATTGTCGGCAAGCCTTATTTAACTCAACCTTTCCATTCCTTGATTTAGCAGGTGCAGAAAAAAGAAAAGAAGCCCTCATTTTTCTCTCTGCATCTGTCTATCTCTTCTTCATAATCATCATCATCATCACAATCAAAACAATTAATCCTTCACTCAATTCCACGCACAAAAGGAAGAAATTGATAACACTAAAAGAAACAAGCATCAAATTATGAGGTCGTTAGAAGATGAACTTTTCCCATCCACACCAGGGAAAGTGAAAATCGAAAGAACCCGTACAATAAATCGTCAATTCTATAGATGTTTTGCATCAACCAGTACTATGTTTCTATGGGCATTATTTTTAATAGCATTGACAGCTTCGTATTTAAGTTTCCAGAGTTTTGTAGATTCAGGAAGTCGTTATTTCTCTGCTTCTTGGGGTGGTATTCAATGGGAAAAACAAGTTAGAAATTCTGCACAAATCTCAAGATCAGATGATATTAGAAATGGTGGTGGAAAAATGTCTGTTCTAGTTACTGGTGCTGCTGGTTTCGTTGGTTCACATGTTTCTCTTGCTTTAAAAAAGAGAGGAGATGGAGTTGTGGGTATTGATAATTTCAATAATTATTATGACCCAACTCTTAAGAAATCAAGAAAGGATCTTCTTAGCAAAAATGGGATTTTCGTCGTTGAAGGAGATATAAATGATGCAAAATTGCTAGCAAAGTTATTTGACATCGTTGCGTTTACTCATGTTATGCATTTAGCAGCACAAGCAGGTGTAAGGTATGCAATGGAAAATCCTAATTCTTATATTCATAGTAACATTGCTGGTTTAGTTACTCTGCTAGAGACTTGCAAATCTGCAAATCCTCAACCTTCTATTGTTTGGGCTTCATCTAGTTCTGTATATGGGTTAAATGAAAAAGTACCGTTTTCTGAATCGGATCGCACGGATCAACCTGCTAGTTTATATGCAGCAACAAAGAAAGCTGGTGAAGAGATTACTCATACCTACAATCATATTTATGGGTTGTCAATTACGGGGTTAAGATTCTTCACGGTTTATGGTCCGTGGGGAAGACCCGATATGGCTTATTTTTCATTTACCAGAAACATACTACAAGGGAAGCCAATTACGGTTTACAGAGGGAAAAATCTTGTTGATTTAGCTAGAGATTTTACTTATATTGATGATATCGTGAAAGGCTGTTTGGGTTCACTGGATACATCAGGGAAAAGTACAGGAAGTAGTGGTAAGAAAACGGGTCCAGCTCCATATCGGATTTTTAATCTTGGTAATACATCACCCGTTACGGTACCGACATTAGTGTCGATACTTGAAAGACATTTGAAAATGAAAGCAAAAAAGAATATCATCGATATGCCTGGTAATGGTGATGTACCATTTACTCATGCTAATATAAGTTCAGCAACCAATGAATTTGATTACAAACCTACCACTGATCTTCAAACAGGGTTGAAGAAATTCGTTAGATGGTATTTATCGTATTATGGTTATAATCATGGAAAACCTGTAAATTAAATTACTTTTTTTTCTTTCTCATTAGAAAGTATTGAAAAGAAATGAAAAAAAAAACGGATTATTCTTTTCTTGGGAGAGCAGGGGGGAACACGCTTTAAAAGTTTATTCCTCCCTCTCTGTTTTTATCTTTATCTGATTCTGCAGTTCTTTTTCTTTCTTTTTGTGTAATTGTAACAAATTGTAACGAAAAAAAAAAAGTTATATTAGCCCGAATTGAACGTTTCTGGTTTTCTAATTTTTCATGTCGGACGCTTCACTTTTTTGACTTTGTTTAAATTTGGGCAGTACGGTAATTAATTTGAGAAGGAAGGGTTATAATGGAAATAATGTCTTTCTAAGAAACTTTTCTGTCTGGAATTACAGCTAAGGAAAGAACAATTAAGTAGCACAGCTGGAAATAACGTGAAGAACGGCTGTGATGGGGCCTAGAGAGTAGAGAGTGAGTACCCAGTGAAGTACGGACACCGTCAGATTCTTCATTGTATATATTTTATGTAACCTGTAAAGAGAAGCTTTCGTGTGATCCAGCTGTTTTGTCAAAAAGGTAGTGTTGTCTATTCACTGTTGTCTACGTAAATGCGTTGTTCTTTCTAAATGCCCCTGATAACAAGAAGATCTATTGTAGACTGCCTAGTTGGAATTCGAGTACGGAGAGAAGTTTGGGCGGGAAAGGTGAGTTTTATATGGTTTCGGATAATTTGAGGTTAAAAAGTTGGTTAACTGATTCGTAATTCGATGGTGATTTAAAACGGTATATATATATATCTTCGTTACAGAAAAATAGTTACTTTCTCTTTAAACTTTTGTTCCAACAAAAGAGTTACTTTCATTTTTCAACATTACAAACTTTCAAAACTACCCTTGTTATTTTAAAAAATGTTATTATTCTCATTATAAAAATATATGTAGTATTAAACTTTTTGTTAAGGTAAATCTGGAAATAAGTTATAAAAATTATTCTTTCTCATCTTGCCTTAACAATTATGCAAATAGGAAAAATAACTCCTTTCCTGAAACGGAGGGAGTATAATTTATTTTAGAAATACGAATTCGATATTAAGAATTAAACATATAAAACGATATAATTCGGTATTGAAAATTTAACATATAATAATTTATAAAAGAAAACTTTTTAACATATTGCTGAATGATTATCTTATAATTTTAGGACTTTAAGAGCAACTGCAGTGGACGATCAGACCAAAGAGTAAACACCAGAAATGGTCTTTGGTCCGATTTTGTGAGACGCAACGGACGACTAAATGTAGTATTTGGTCCAAAAATTGAACAGTATCCGATCATGTTTAGTCAAGAAAATGGTCCAAAACAGATATAGTCTGACGCTCATGTAAGACAGCGTTTTCCCAAAACGCCATTGTACGAGGACGTTTGTAACACAAACGTCATTTCTGAAAGACGTTTATCAAAACGTTTCTAAAGAACAACGTTTTTGAAACGTTGTATTAAAAGAGCGTTTCTGAATTGAAACGTTGTATTAAAAGAGCGTTTTTGAAACGTTGTATTAAAACGACGTTTCTGAAACGTTTATTAAGAACAGCGTTTTTGAAACGTTGTATTAAAACAGCGTTTTCAAAATTAACGGTCCTCTACACCAACGTTTAGGCTTTCAAACGTTGTTATATGTGGGCGTTTTTTTTTGAAATGCTGTTTTAGAAGAGCGTTTGAGTTTTGACGCTACTTTACTAGGACGTTTTTCTATGTTTTATATCAAAACGCTTCAGTACAGTAACGTTTGACGTTTGAGTACATAACGCTTCATTACAGGAGCGTATGTTTAAAACGCTAATCTAAATGAACGTCAAAAACATAACGTTTGTCTAGTTAAACGTCTGTGTAATATACGTCACTTTAATATAGCGTTTGATAATTAACGCTTATTTACAACAGCGTAATATCATATTTCGTCATGTTTTCGTTGCGTTTTTTTTTTTAAACGACCAAACAGATTTGGTCTTTGATCGATGGTCTGGTCCAACCGCTGCAGTTGCTCTAATGAAGTGTATATCAAATGGGTATAAGTTAAGTCAAAAAGCAACAATTGTCTAGTAGTCGGCTGTCCATTCTTCTAGGCACATGGTCATAGGTTCCAAACTTTAGTAAAAAGGGAAATGAGGTAAATGGGCCAAGTTAATGAGGGGAGGTAAATTGGCCAGTGTAATTCAGGAAATGCCAGATTTATGAGTCCAATATTTGGGCGAGTTAAATGGCCGAATAATTTGTGAATCCGTATAATTTATGATCTGGAAAATTAAAACTGGGCAAATTAAGTGGTCGAATAATTCGTGAATCCGTATAATTTCTGAAGTATTCGGGAGAACCACATAATGTGCGAATACAATTCGTGATTGAAGTAATTCAGTCCTAAATAATTTGGTAAAATTCGGAATAATATGCCGAATTCCTAACTAGGGTGTAGAGTATTAACAGCCATGGATGATGATTCATGTTGAGTGTTAGAGATGATTTTTTTTTGAAGCATGAGATCTTATTAGAAATCAGAGATGATGATAGTTGTCTAGTTTTTCATATTATTATTATTAGCTTAGAATGGCATTTTGCGTTCTGAATAAAAATTGTACAAGGGGAGAGATTGAACTAAGGTTTTAAAAAACAACCATTAAAACGGTCACGTCTATATAGCATGTCCGTGAGGATCATCTATATCCATTTCTAAATAACACCAACAAATAGGAAAAACGGCGTTATTTAGACTCGCTATAACCTTTTTCACTATGTTATAACCGTTTTTTTAAAATTAAACTTAAGTTTTTATTTCTAAATAATATTTTATTGTGAGTTTTATAGATCGTATTTTTTCTGTTTTTACACCCGTTATAACTGTTTTTTAGCAAAAAAAATAATATAAATATTTTCTTATCCAATTTTTTATTTTTAAAATTAAAGATTATAAATTACAACTTCAATTAAAAGAATAAAATGACAAAATATAAATAACGTTGTAACATTGTTATTAGACCCGTTATAACTGTTTTCACGCATGTTATGACCGTTGGAAAGGAATTTTTTTTTTCTATTTAACTGTTATAACACCCGTTAAAACGGTAATAACATAAACACGTTTATTCTCTATATAACGTGTTTTTGGTCTAAAACGTACTCGCATCCATCAAAACACGTCACTGTGATGTATGGTAAATATGGTTCACAGCTTTAAAAAAAAATCCATTTACTATTTAATTAATTGGAACCTAGAAGTGTTAAGATCTTCTCGATAGTCGATACAGATTTTATATTACTAGTCATTTAAGTCTTCAAATGATAAGCTTGACCTTGACTTCAGATTATAAGTTTTTAATTTTTTGAATACATGGTTGCAGGATCTTGAATTTCTTGATAGTCACACAATTAATATGCAAAAATAGTTTATGAGAAATACTTTGTAGTGCTAATACAAAGTCCGTCATTGATCAATTTATAGTAGCAGTAATATTTTGTGGAGGTCATGATTTCTCTCTCTTGATATTAGTCGTAATGAATATCAATTCCTTGAACACAGTATTAATAGTATTGTGTTATTTTTATATTTAGGTAGAGAGAGGACCATATTCCTAAGGTTTTAGTATTAGTCTTCAGATCTCGATCGTCCATCAAGGAAGAAAATAATAGGCAACTAACTTTCTATATAAACCATAGGTCATATATCTAGCAACATCCTAATATAACCTAGATTCTTATATGGGCCCAACAAAGATAATTGCCCACAAGAAACTACTGTCCCCTACTGGTCTATGTGATAATCTATTAATGGTTATCAACATAAATCATAAAGCACGTATAATTGTTGAATAAAATACTTTAGTGGTTGACGTGATACCTTGACCAAATAAGCTTTTTATACGATTCATAGCGATTACACATTGTCTTGTTATCAACATGTTTCCTTCTATGTACCACACCGTAAATAACTTACTCAACTAGGCTTGATACTACGAATTCAGGAGAGCTCCAATATTCTGTGCATGCTCTAATATTTTGAGTATATCTACTAGAACCTGTCATGGAATTAGACGCGCTTTTAGTATGTTGTAGTAGACATCCAGGGGAATACATTGATACAAAATCATCCCCAAATTCCTCAATAATTTCTCCCAGCTTCAGACTTTCCTCAGTGCAGTGCACAACAACTCAAATTTTGCAGTCGTGAAAAACGTCTTATTTCGTCTTTAAACCATATACTTGTACTTTGGAAGCTCTAAAATGAATAATATGGATTAGCGTTCACCTCACATTATGATTTTATATCTTGTGATTGTATCTGTTGTGTTTTGGTCATCCTAATCCTTTTGGATTTGATGCTGCTGTTGGACTTTTGACAATGGCGGAAATCGAAAAATCGCCCCATGCCCAGCAGCAGAAATATATAAATATTCGCATATATTTATGACCTTGTGTCCAAAGTATGGGTTATGTACCTACACGTCATATTCTGCAAGAGAATTGAGAATACAGACTCTGCTAATAGCTACAAGCCTACAAGCCTACAAGTACTTTGTACTGATCTTATAGCCTCTCCAAAATATATAAACATTTATACCATATTGAACTCGTCTCAAATCGCAGAACTTCCACGGATGAATTCCTTGAACATGTTTTGAATTCAAAATCTTATTTGAACAATATCCATCTACTACTGTATACACAATGAAAATAACATCTAAGTACGAATAATGACATCAATCTTACTGGAGAAAACAAGGCCTACACGAGAAGAAAGTCATGGAGATATTCGTGGAATCCAACGACTGGTCAACAAGCAGTATACCATTCAACTATCGATAAGTGTTTTGTCTCAACAGACGCCACAAACCAAGCGCTTCCCCTCCGCTCTAGTCACAACCCCATCGCTAGCCCAAATGTCAGACTCATTCGGGGTTTCATCCAAAACTCCGCGACAACAATAACATTAGCACATCAAAAACATAAGCAAGATATAAAACTAAAAATAACATTTCCAGACTTTCCCTTTCCCGTGGAAGGAGTCCATGAATTTCTGGAAGTCGGGATACAAGACGGAACCATAAAATTTCCGCCTGTAGGACGTCCACCAAAAGCCCAAGAAATGTCAGATCCAAAATATTATCGTTTCCATCGATTCATCACCCACCCTACTAGTGAATGTAACGGTTTGAGGCGCATTTTCAAAGAAAAGATAGAATCGGGGGAATACACTTGGGGACATAAGGTGTCCACAAGAATTCCTTTCCTGTCAGACGCTTCACCCTCTCTGGAGTACCTATCAACTAGACAGTTCAATCCCTGATTGAGCGTATGTGCGAGCTTCTTTACTTCTCAAAAGCGCCACATAAAGATATTTTCACTTCTCAGGGCTAGGGACTCCTCACCACTGCTTACCTAAAAAAACTCAAATTTATAAGAACATTATTTGATATTGGCAAGGATGTCAATGCCATCACAATTCAGACACTCAATGACGTTGGAATCTCTCGACAACAGGCTAGACGTTCCCCTACGACAGTCAAAGATCCCGTATGAGCGATCAGAAGTGTCTACGGACACATCATTCTCGGGGTAAAGATGTGAGCCACTCAAGCAGACACCAAGTTTCATATCTTCAAAAAAAACCTCAGGTATGAGATGATCCTAGGATGCGCGTGGTTTCAACGTTCAACAACCCACCTGACATCTTCACCGGCCACTCCCCGTCGAGTAGAAAGTCCTGCACCTCAAAAAAGAGATGATGTCAACAAGAAGTCTTCTTTATATCTAGAAGAATATCTACTTCTCAAAGATATAAAAGTGGCTCAGATACCAATAGCGGTTGCTACTCAAGTACCCCTTACTTAGTTTCTTTCCTTACCTTTAAGTCTTTCTAATTCATCACAAGATTGGGGACTAGACCTTGCCGGGAAGATCAATGCTGCTCTAGCCAAGCGTTATGAGTGGACTGCTGCTCCTATTCAATATCAAAATATAGGTAAAGACCATCTCCGTCCTTTATGAGCCGCCAGAGATTTAAAAATATTCTCTCTCATATTTGATCCAGCAGATACCAAGGAAGATGTCCAGCCTTATGAACGAAAGATTTACAGAACCAAGGTAATCAAACCTAATGCTTTTAGATTCGGAGATTTAGTCCTCAAATCATTAAAGCATGGTCGTTCCCCTGACTGAGAGGGACCATACAGGGTCTCCAAGGCTACTCTCAGTGGCTATTACAAGCTAATCACTACATAGGATGGGCCTATTGAAGAGACAATATATGGCAAATGGCTCAGGGCTTTCAATGCTTAAACACTCTATCACTACTCTTTCAATATTAATCTATTTTTGTGTAATATTTGTAATTCCTCCAAAATGCTTGCAAATATTTCTGCATTCCTACTTGGGATTTCAGCTTCATTAATTAAGCAGAGTATCATCATTCTAGAAAGAAAATCTCTCGCGAATCACTTGCCAAAATTCAGATACTCGAAATTCCAAAAGAAAAGCATCATATATGAATTCAAAGAACAATTCATCTTTAAAGACTAGCTCAATCCTCTCAAAAGTATGCTTTCCATGCTCTTCCAAAACACCTTTACTCTAAAATTTCAAAGCCTTAAAAATAGCCTTTCAATCTTATCCATAGCTCTGGCAGTCATATATAAACTAGAAAACACACCCATGTACCTCCAAGAGAAATCCAATAAGAATACAAAGTTAACAATTACGCCAAGGATATTCAACCGGGCAGTCTTCATTATACTATCGTTCTGCAGACCAACATCATTCGTAGTACCGCCTTCGACAAACATAACAGAAAAAACTTTGCCAAGGGTTTCGAATTACAAATAATACGACATCAGCATCATCACTCCATGTAATCTCCATCTCCCCTCTATTTTTTTTATTTTTTACGAAGGATCATTCATCCCTAAAAATAGAGAGATTACATGCATAATAAGTCAGAATATCTCAAATGTTAAAAATTTGAGCATGGACCATGAAATTCACAATATATATCCATAAGTAGCATCTACATTCACCAAAAAGTGATTTAGGTAGCAATATATGGTTTATAGCTATTACAAGACACTTTACGAAAAACTCGTTAGAAACGTTTTATGCTGCCTCCTACAAAACTTGAAATCTTCGGAATCTAAGCGCGAATTATGTAACAAAAGTTTTGTATGGATGTCTACTATAAAATCCCAAATCAAGTAGATTCTGTATCAGTCTACTTCTTATTCTTCTCTCGGCTATCGCGGGAGACAAAAAAAAACCCAAAACTCATGTAGATATATGGGGTTTCAGAAGAAATCTTTAACTTTCTATCTCTCAAATTTCAATCTTTAACTCTTAATCAAAATAAAATAAATTATTTGAAAGTCTGCTCAAGCACTTCTGACAACCATCTTCTTCTTCCTCCTCCTAAAAGTTGTTGTGAAATTGGTGATTGTCTTCAATAAATCTTTGATTTAAAGGTTGGATAACTTATTATTACCCCTCTCTCAATTTCATTAAAGGGGTTTTGTTATCTATACTTGTTGGCTTCTTCTAATTTTTTCAGATTACAAACCCTAACTCAAAAAATTATGTTGCTGTGCTGCCATTCCTATGTCTTAAGTCTTAACTCTTACGATTTTTTGTTTATCAGTGTGTTAGTGGTGCACTGGAGTTACAACTTAAAAGAGTATAAAGGATTCAAAATTTCAATTAATCAAATCCTTAAATTGGTGCAACCATGCAATTGTGCAAGTAAGTCATTAGTCCAGATTGGTGCAAGTAAATTGGAGTATAATTCTATAATTATAGTTCATTCTGTACCTTAAATTTCTTATTGTTTTTAACTTCTAATGATGTTCAAAACTTTCATACAAGATGCATGCTAAGAACAAACAATCCAAAATCTCTTTTGGTGCTCCAGAGAAACCTAAAGATCCAACTTGGGAGCATTGTGAGGCAGTAACAGTTGGTAATAGGCACCAACTAAAATGCTTTTACTGTGAGAAGACTTTTCATAGAGGTGTTTATAGAATTAAAAACCATATTGCACACACTAATAAAGATGTTAGTATATGCGAGAAGGTTCCTCCAGAGGTAAAAGACTTATTTGTTTCCTTTATTAGAAAATTTGAGAACAACAAAGAGAAATGTGATGAATTAGGTGATCTTGATGAAGAAGATGAGTCAAGGACTAAAGAGAATTTGACTAGAGATGATTTTAATAAAACTAAAACACCTAACATAATAAGCACCTACTTCAAGAAGCCTGACAGAGAAGCTACGTGTATGGCTATATGTGATTTTCTTTATGCAAACGCGGTGCCGTTCAATATAGTAAACAACATGTATTTCAAAAAAATGTTAAATGTGGTTGGAGAGTTTAGAAAAGGGTTGAATCCTCCTTCCTTCCATGAGGTCAGAGTCACAAAACTGCAAAAGAAAGTTGAGTATGTAAGTTGAGTATGTTCAAGGCACATTGTCAGAATTCAAGGAAGAATTGAAAAAAACAGGTTGTACTTTGATGTCGGATGGATGGACAAATAAGAAAAAAAGGTCGATTACAAACTTTTTGGTGAACAGCCCTCATGGCACTTTTTTTTCTGAAATCGGTTGATACATTTGACATGCAACATAGTGCAGAAAATTTATTTCAATTGCTTGATGCTATAGTTGTTGACGTTGGAGAGGAAAATGTTGTCCAAGTGATTACTGATGGTGCATTGGCTTATGTCAAAGCTGGTGAACTAATGATGGAGAAGAGGAGAAGCTTATATTGGTCTCCTTGTGCGGCGCATTGTATTATTCTCATTCTTTAGGACGTTGGAAGTCTACCTATGCACCAAGATATTGTTGAGAAGGCCAGATTAGTGTCATTTTATATATATAAGCGTATTTTTTCTTAAATTTGATGAGAAAATACAGTAATGGGAGGGATCTTACTAGTGCAGGGTCGACAAGGTTTGCTACTAACTACTTAAATTTGAGAAGTTTTCATATTTCTAAGTTGCATTTAGAAAAATGTTTGCTTTGGAGGCTTGGAAAAAAAGCAAGAATGCTAAGGAACAACTTGGAATCAAGGTAGAAGAAATCATTTTGAGTGATGAAATTTTTTGGCCATCTATTATAAGTTGTTTGAAAAGTGTTATTCCAATAGTGAAAGTGTTAAGACTTCACTTGTTGATGGGGATGACAAACCGGCAATGAGATACATTTAGAAGGCTATGGACAATGCAAAAGAACAAATTCAAGTCAATTTCAAGAACGTGAAAAGAAGGTATGATGTTTACATGAAAATTATTGATTTGAGATGGAACACACAACTCCATGGATGATGTAGTTTTTAAATAGTGATAAAAGATTCGATTCTCAGACTTTTAAAGATTTGATTTTTAAACCTAATTTTTAATACTAAAAATAAAGAAGATTAAAATAAAATTGACTTCAAATTTGTGGGAAGAACTAGGACTAAGGATTCCATCATTAGCCAATTTTTCAAGTGATAAAATCTTGCAACTCCTGTATTCAATTTATTCAAAATAATGCCAAAGTTGGATTTTCAAAATAATAGTTGTAAATCAAAAGTATGAGACATCAAAAGTTTAAAACTCAGCATCACCCATCAAAAGAAAACACAACTATTTGATAAAAATCATTTTTTCCAAATTTAATCAAAGCAAATAATAGTAAAAGAATTACAAAAGATAAATAAAATAAGAGTTACCACTTTATTATTGGGAAAATAGCTTTCTCTGTCGCCCCGGTGATGGTGATTAGCTCATCATATTGGAAACACTCTCAAAATAAGTTTTCAGCTCAAAAAGTGTTTACAAGGAAGAAATAAAAGTAACATAGAAGAATTGATACGCTTATAAGCGTTACAGACTGTGTGGCTGAAGAGAAAATAAAACAGAAGCAATAAAGAACAGACTCTGGGTGCTGAAGAAATATGAAAGAATAAGTGACAGAGAAAATGACAGTTTGCGTCTGTGGTATGTTCTTCGTCTTCTTTCTTCTATGTGTAGCTTTCTTTTTCTCCTGAATTTTTCGGCTCGCTCCAGATGAGATTTTCCTTCGACCTCTTTGCTATTTATAGGATTCATAAACTCTAACTAACCTTCCTAAGTCGATAAGGATGCAAAGAACAATCCAAATCAAACTCCAAATCCGGTTTTATCCGAATCCAGGGTGAAAAAGGTTTCACCGGCAGTGACCTCAACTTCCAACCATTTTTTGCGGCAACAATACTCAGAAATGACGTGTTATGATATATTTTGACTGTTTAATCATTTTGAGATACCAAGAACACGTTTTTATCCCATAAAATTCGGTTGCCAACTAATCCAGAAGTTCTCTCTTACATGAAGAACATTTCCCGCCATTTCCGGATTTTTGAATCAAGAAGGGGGTGCCCCCAATTCAACTGGTGGGTGCCTTTATCACTTTTGATGGATGCCTTTAGTAATTTATCTGGGTTCCTTTATCACTTTGATCCGATTTTTCCACAAATATTTATTTCTCGAAAATACCTACAAAAACATAAAAACCCATAATAAATACAAAATCGAACACTATCAAAATAGATAATCGAGCACAATTTAGACACAAAAATATGTCTATCAATGGACCTCTTCATGCGGTTGGATACTACCTTAATCCAAGGTAAATACTCATCTTATGTTACTGATAAGTGATATGCATTCATAATTTTGTCGATTATTTAACACTTGTTAAGTTCTATTATATTTTTATGTAGATATCACTATTCTCCGGACTTTGTTTCCAACTTTGATATCAAAATTGGGTTATATGATGCCATTAAAAGAATGTATCCGTCAGAAGCGAAAAGGGGGGAAATTGACAAACAATTAGAATTATTTATTTCAGCGGGAGGAATTTTTGGTCATGTTATGGCTAAGGAAACTAGAAACAAAAAACACCCTGGTAAGTACTAGTATGCATCTGCCATCTAGTATCTGGTCTCATATTTGACCGTTTAGTTACTTGCATAAGTCAATTCTCAAACAAAAAGCACCCTGGAACACATGACCACATGTCTAGCATACGTAAAACTGATTTTAGATACAATTTTTATATTACTGAAATGCTAAAATCTAGTGACTAACTATTTGATCGACTGAACTAGTGTTGAATGGAAGACCAACACCGGGACTATATCCAGGTGATGTTGGTCAAAAAGCTTCCAGAGTTATTGCACATGTTTTAGTAATCTTTAACTTCAAATGCCTTCCATCAACAAGGAAGCTTTCATGTGAAAAAATACCCGACTTCCTCCTTTCTAAGTGCATTATGTCTGTACTTACTTTTTCTTTTATCTAAAGCTTTATGGTGGAAGTCGTATGGAGATTCAGTTCCGGAGCTCCAAAGAGTTGTTGTTCGTATTTTAAGTGCCACATTTAGTGTTTCTGGATGCGAAAGAAATTGGAGTATATTTGAGCAAGTACATACAAAGAGAAGGAATCGATTGTCACAAAAATATTGAATGCACTTGTCTATGTCAAGTACAATCTCAAACTAAATGAAAAGGATCACGAAAAGGAAAGATCAAGGAGATACTTATGATCCAATATGTATGTCTGACATGGAATCCGATGATGAGTGGATAATTGAAAAAGAGGATGCTTTGTTATAAATAAATCCTACGTGGATGGCATAATTTTTTTCAAGTTACCAAAGTCCAAGCAAATAAAAACAAAAGAAAAAGAGGTATGAAATGGTTTCCTTTGTGTAGTTTGAACTTTTGAAGTAACCTTTTTTTGTTTTAGTAGAATGGTGGTTGTTTGGTTTGGTTGAAATGAAAAAAGTAAGATTCAAATAGTGACATAAGTTTGAACTGAAATTTACAGTACCCCAACACTTTCCAAACTGTTCCTATAATATGTTTTGTTTTTCTTTGACATTTCACACACTTGAATGTTAAGTACAGTACTCCTTTGTTTTAGGACCGAGAAATCTAAGTACAATGAAGCTTGCACAAGGTAAAGGGCACATTAAAGAGAGAGAAATTAGACTTGTTGATGAAATTGAAGAAGTTGAAGAGGACGAAGAAGAGACTCACGTGGAAGAAATAAGTGAAAATCAAATACAAGAACAAAGTGACGATGAATGGCTTGATGATGGTTATAATTTGGGAGTTTAGTGACTTGACCACAAGAACATGTAAAGTTGGGTAGTCATATTTTGCATATATTTTGGGTAAAACTTCATATTTTGTATACTTTAAACTCTAAAAAAGCATACTTTTTGAGTTAGTTGGACATAAACATACTTTTGGGCATGTGATAGTTAGGAGTTAGGCATAAGAAATCATATTTTGTATATCGAAACATGGATAATATGTGGCTTTGAGTCCGGGATACTTAAATATTAATGAATGAAGCTTATACTTTCGGGTATTATTTGTTTTTATGTGTATACAAATATATATTTAATTTTTTCTATCAATATAAAAAATTGACTATGAATTTCCGATTTACGTTTCAATATACGATTCGCTTCTTCAAAATCAAAAACGAGTCACTTTACGATTCACGTTTAGAACCTTGGCCGAAACCGTAGGCGGCGTTACGACTGAAAACTGTAAGAATTTCCTAGATTCCTCCTGAATTTTGCTGTCAGGTCATTTTGATGCCCCAGATTGGCTCAAAACCCAGATCTTTTCCTACGAAGGCGTAAAAAATTCTTTTTTGGTCAAGATATTGGGGTCAACCATCAAAAAAACGACACCGTATGAAGATTCTACAACGTTTTTCCTAGGCAATATGTTTATGAAATTTTCTGAAGAAGATTGGTGAAGTTTTTTATAAGTTCATATAAAGGAATATTCATTCAGCTATTTGAAGAATATAAAGATACTAAAAGAAGTTCAAAACGGTTGCTACCAAATATGAAATTACTTAAAAATAATATCTATACGACACAAAGTAAAGGTTGATATACACTATGCTAAAAAGAGGCATCCGATTCATGCTTACTTCTTTCTTGTTCTTTCAGGTCTTCCTCATAGTCTTCTTCTGAATAATCAGCTGGATCGTCAACATCGCCTGCAGAGTCGATAGAGCCCATCTTCATTCGTCATGATCATCTTTATCACATTCAAATTTAAATTTAGCTCGATCCAACTGCTCTGATGATATGTTTGTAGTTGTGGTAAGAAATGGTTCGTTCAAGACTTGTGAAAAATTGTTTTTAAATCTAATTTCTAAGACTAAAAATAAGAAGATTAATACAAAGTTGATTTAAAATTGATGGGAAGAACTAGGGCTAAGATTCCACCATTAACCAATATTTCAAGTGATAAAACCTTACAATTCCTGTATTCAATTTATTCTAAATATTGCCAAAGTTAGGTTTTTGAAAGAATAATTGTAAAAATCGAAAGAATGAGACATCAAAAGTTTAAAACTAAGCATGACCCATCAAAAGAAAACACAATTATTTGAGAAAAACCATTTTTTTAATTTAATTCAAAGCAATTAATAATGAAAAGAATTGTAATTTTTTTTTGATAAAATAGAAGTTACCACTTAATTATTGGAGAAATGGCTTCCTCCGTCGCCCCAGTGATGATGATTTAACTCCTCATTGTATTGGAAAAACCCTCAAAAATATGTTTCATAGCTCAAAAGGTGCTTACAATGGTGAAATAATAGTAACAAAAAATATTTGATACGCTTATAAGCGTTACAGAGAAGTGTTCTCTGCGTTACAGAAGAAAGAAAAGAAAACGAGAGAAAAGAACGGACTTCTGATGCTGTTGAAATAAGACTGCTTCAGCAACACTATCAACGACGTTTTTCTGACACCTTATGTTCTTCACCAGCAGAAAAAATATTTTTTCCTGGGTTTTTTTATTTCGATCTCTGGCTACCTCCTGATCTCTCCAATCCTCCCCAATACTCTATGATCTTCTGTGTGACCCTCGACACCCCTATTTATACACTACATAACATCAAATCTTCAAAGAATCGTCATTAACAGAGAATATACTCGGGTATATTTTTCTCTTTAATTTTCGATCTGTCTTGAAGATTTTATGTCCATCCTTATTGATTTCACGTATCTTCTGGTCATATATAACTTACGCAAGATAATCCCTGTCTTAAATCCAAGAAATCACGTGAAAAAATCTCTTCACAGATTCGATACATGATATCTCTTTATTTAAAACAAATTTCCTGCCAAAATGAATTTTTTGAATCGTGAAGAAGAAGGGTGCCCATAATCCAAGGCATGGTGCCTTTATAACTTTTTATGGGTGCCTTTATCAATTATTGTGGGTGCCTTTATAACTTTTTGAGTCGATTTTTCCTAAATGTTTATTTTCCAAAAATACCTATAAATACATAAAAACACAATATTAATACAAAATGAGTTCCAACACTATAAAAGTTGAGAACAAATTAGACACATAAATTTGTCTATCAAATACCCCCAAACTTATTATTTGCTAGTCCTCGAGCAAATCTAATCTAGAAAATAAATCCTAACTCACTTTCGCAGGCATCGCGATTGCACTTAGCGTGTGTAATAAGCCTTTAAACCCATAGGTGTCCCTATCGGACGAGTTTTGTCTCGTGAGGGTTTACAAGAGGTGTACCCACAAAACCTTTTTCTCCAAACCCTAGCTACATGTGAACGATTGGGGATAGACACTAAACAAGCTATTTAGTTGGCGTACTAAATTCTTCAACTATAAGAATCATTACCCTGTATGAATCCAATTAATGTACACGAGTTTGCACTCAGCATACTAAAATTCATCTAAGAATGCAAAACTCTACTCAAATAATCATTGAACATCCGAAACTGGATAAAAATTCACATTGCTCGAAATCAATCAAATTCAAACAGAGGGATAGATTAGAAGATGAAAATAGAAGTAATGAATGATGCATATCTTGATTAAGGTGAACGGTGTTTCCCAAAATATTAGTATAAAGTCCGGCTCAGATGCTCCTATTTTTATTATACATAACTTTTTTTTTTCTTTCTGACTACATGATTAGATCTTTTAAATCTAAGCGCATACTCGTTTTCAGCAGATTACATGATAATTCCCATGGATCCTGCATTCCACGCTTGCTTAGGCGACGGAGACATGGAGAACACACACATATTGCTACCAAAGTGTCAATTTTCATTTATTTTTTTTCAACTAAATTAAAATCTTAATGCATCCGAGCTACAACCTTATGGCAATACTAGGGCCTCACCAAATCACTTAGAGAAACATAAAATTGCAAAAATAAAAATAGAAAGTGATATGATTATGATGATTCCGAGATATGCTTGTTCAATGATTATCATGTTATTTCTAACACTTGAGTGCGTTCAGATATGAATAGACCATTCAGCTGGGCACACCAATTCCTATAGATAAGAGCTATGTTTCCATCTACCTAGAATGGTTAGTGTCATCCTGAATAATTCATAAGTTTTTAGACTTTGGAGTTTCATGTTTCACTAAAAGTTTCTCTCTTACCCCCATACTTAAATCTAACATTGTCCTCAATGTTCTAAAGATGAATGATTAAATATATGAACAAGGAGAACCTGTTCCCAATCAAAAGAAAGGAGTTAAGGAAAGATATTACCGTGTCGCATGAGCATGGGTTACCTCCCAAGAAGTGCTAAGTTTAAAGTCTTCAGCCAGACTAAGAAGAATTAATCACCTCATTAAATCATATAGCAATAGTCGGAACAACTGTGGGTCATCTGAATAAAACAATGTTATCCAAAATAGAAGGAAACTGCAGCAGACCCAGAAAGTGAACAAACCGAGCACACCCTTATCCCTATCTAGTTTCTTGTTTAAGACAACTACATTTAATTGAGGTTCAGGTTCGGGCTCTATGAAAGGGTCTAGATAAATCTCTTTAAGCTGAATTTCCCCATAGGCAGGATTCGGAGGATCAAGTTGTAGAGTCTGGAAAAACTCAAATAAGAAACTTAAGGCACATAATAAGAACTTGAATAATTGTGGATCCTCAAAGTCAATCAGATTTGACCCACACAGTTGACTACTCTTAAAATGGTGGTCATTCTTAAACAAATGTGTCGATTATAATTTCCTAAAGTAATTAGGCTTAGTCTTAAAACTTAATAACTGATACATTTTAAATTCAAACGTTCCCACATATGGAAGAAAATATTTTGGTGGGAAAACAAAGTCAATCTTGGTATTATTTCCTAGGTGAACCACATCGACCAGAGGATGGGTTTCTAACAACTGAACTTCTTTTCGGACATCAACAGGCTCAGAGAATCTAGTTTGAAAATGATCTTGAAAACTGGTAGAGATATCAGTAATATTAGGAACAGGCAAGTCCTCTGCGTATTTAGATGGAAAGTGATCCAACAAAACTTGAGAAGCACACAATTCTAACCCTAAATTAGGATACTTTGGGAAGTCTAGGGGTCTAGAAACAACCTCTAAGTTGGGTGAATGATCTTGTGAGATAGATTCATCTATGGAATTAGGCAAATCATATACACAATCATCCACAGGGTCATCTATATATTATGTGTGGAACGGAGAGTCACTACAAGACTGATCATCTTCCTCAGCATATAATCTGCCAGAACTCTCAATCTTTGTTCCAAACTAGGTGGTGTGTGTTTATAATACTTCTCATATATCATTAGAGGTGATTATTCTACAAAGGTATTTGGATCACTAGCTTTCAACTTCTTGAGGGCATCCCTCCAAGACAAAGAATCATCGGTACCCCCAAACTTAGAGTGGACATTACTCTCGGATGAATTAAAAACTGTTGGTTGGATTCTAGGGTCCTTAAGGTCAGAACTACACTCAACTTCCTCTATCGTATTAAAATTCTCTAAGAGTCTATCATCTTTTAAAATAATAGTATCTCTAGTCAAATCCTCTTCCTTTTGAATAGGTAAATAATCATTAAAATTATTTGGATTTGAAACAGAAATAACACTATCACCATGAAGCACAATTGGAGTGACAATTTCTTGATCACTCTGCCTGTATATTTCAAGTTATTCACCAGTACTATCTTCATCATCATAATTAAATGAAGATATTTGAACCTCGTCTAAATAAGTAGTGTTACCAATTCTATCCTCGTCATCTTGAATAGGTGAACAATTATCAAGGGTAACACTATATTGGAAATTAAGATCATTTTGAGCAATATTATTCTTTGCAGAACTTTCGTTCACACTTAATAGGAACCTATTACTATCCTCAATCATCTGCTTTGTATTCTCAGTCATCTTCTTTGAATTCTCAGTCAACTTCTTGAGGGATTCTTCTAGAGAAAGAGTTGGACTACTAATTGTTCCCCTCACACTTAATCCAAACCTATGTGTCATCTGAGATAACTTCTTGAGTGATTCTTCTAGAGGTGTAATAGGTTCATGATGAGTACTAGGTTGCAACTGCTCTAGGGCATCCCTCCAAGACAAGGAACTCGAATTCTGCTCATTTTCCCATTCATATGACTGGTATGCGTACGAATAGTAATTGGGGCCTCCATGGTATGAATCATAACCTACAGAAGGTTGGTAGTGGTCCCAAGTACTATCCACACTATGATCATAGTAAGGGTAATGCCCATTTTGAAACTCAGTCGAATATTTATTGTAATACCAGCTCGACATTTTCTAACAAAAATTTCCTAATAAATTTACAAAAAATCTAAGAAAATAAATCCTAACAGGAAGGGGTTCTAAACATACACAAACAAGACCGACTCAACCAAATCAAACCTACTGAATCTAGCTAACAAAAAGGATGATGGCTCCACTTAGATTGTTTCTAGACCAACTTCTATTCTTCCAAAAGGCAACTAGTTACAGTTTTAGAAAAACCTCTTAGAACGATCCGAATTAGATTAAGTCGAAGAGAAATAGGATAAGCTCTAAGGAGCTTTGATAACCCTGTCTCTTTGGCACTTTTCCATGTGTTACAAGGCGGCTCTAATAAACTTAAAATCATCTTCTTGAACCTTGAGTTAGGATAATAAAGTAACAATACAGTCCTTTTGAATGATTTTCCAAATAAGCTCGTTACCCTGTAGGTCTCTTTCTAGTCAAATTTTAGGCTTAGGTTCGCGTTAGGTAACATTTTCATAAGGCGGGCAAGAATGAAACAGTGATGAAATCCGAGTCCTTATCTTATATGGCCAGTCCTTGCCCTTTACTAGAAAAGTAAATTATGTATTCAAGTCCTCAACATATATGCATTACGAAGGAATACAGAAAACCCACTTGCAGGGGATTCTTGGGTTAATCGAGTCTTACCTCCCGTACCAGACGGGAGATGAACCGTTGAAGTTGACTCGGGCCACCAACTCCTGTGTCAGTGTACGAACCCAAGGGGACGAGATAATATCGTAATTGTCGTCCTTCCCTGTTGCAGTTTATATTTATATACCCTTCCGTAGGGTTTAAAAATTAATAATAAAGTTTAAAAGTTCAAAGTCCAAAGTCCAAAGTCCAAAATAATAAAAATAATAAAAATAATTAAATACCTAAAATAATTACAAAATTAATAAGAATTTCCTAATACAATTTTCTAAAAAGAAAAACAAAAACCCTAAAAAAAAAAAAAAAAAAAATTAACTAAAAAAAAAATCTTGTCTTCTTTTTCCGTTCTTTTCACTTTGTCTTTGTCTCCAAGTTCTTAATCAATTAATATAATCTTTAGCTCCAATTTTCTTTTTGATCAAAAACCTGTAATACAAAGAAAAATACCCAAAAACGTAAAATAGAACAAATAAAAATAAAAATCTAACTAAACTAATTAACCGAAAAAAATCTAAAAACAGTTTTAAAAACAAGTCCGCGTCGGTGGCGCCAAAAATTGATATGTTTGTAGTTGTGGTAAGAAATGGTTCGTTCAAGACTTGTGAAAAATTGTTTTTAAATCTAATTTCTAAGACTAAAAATAAGAAGATTAAAACAAAGTTGATTTAAAATTGATAGGAAGAACTAGGGCTAAGATTCCACCATTAACCAATATTTCAAGTGATAAAACCTTATAATTCATGTATTCAATTTATTCTAAATATTGCCAAAATTAGGTTTTTGAAAGAATAATTGTAAATCGAAAAGATGAGACATCAAAAGTTTAAAACTAAGCATGACCCATCAAAAGAAAACACAATTATTTGAGAAAAACCATTTTTTTTAATTTAATTCAAAGCAATTAATAATAAAAAGAATTGTAAAAAAATTTAGATAAAATAGAAGTTACCACTTAATTATTGGAGAAATGGCTTCCTCCGTCGCCCAAGTGATGATGATTTAGCTCCTCATTGTATTGGAAAAACCCTCAAAAATATGTTTCATAGCTCAAAAGGTGCTTATAATGGTAAAAGAATAGTAACACATATTTGATACGCTTATAAGCATTACAGAGAAGTGTTCTCTGCGTTATAGAAGAAAGAAAAGAAAACGATAGAAAAGAACGGACTTCTGATGCTGTTGAAATAAGACTGCTTCAGCAACACTATCAGCGACGTTTTTCTGACCCTTATGTTCTTCACCTTCTTCTTCACCAACAGAAAAAATATTTTTTTCCTGGATTTTTTTCTTTCGATCTTTGGCTACCTCCTGAGCTCTCCAATCCTCCCCAATACTCTTTGATCTTCTCTGTGACCCTCCACACCCCTATTTATACACTACATAACATCAAATCTTCAAAGAATCGTCATTAACAGAGAATATACTCGAGTATATTTTTCTCTTTAATTTTCGATCTGTTTTGAAGATTTTATGTCCATCCTTATTGATTTCACGTATCTTCTGGTCATATATAACTCACGCAAGATAATCCATGTCTTAAATCCAAGAAATCACGTTAAAAATATCTTCATAGTTTCAATACGTGATATCTCTTTATTTAAAACAAATTTCTCGCCAAAATGAATTTTTTGAATCGTGAAGAAGAAGGGTGCCCATAATCCAAGGCATGGGTGCCTTTATAAATTTTTATGGGTGCCTTTATCAGTTATTGTGGGTGCCTTTATAACTTTTTGAGCCGATTTTTCCTAAATGTTTATTTTCCAAAAATACCTATAAATACATAAAAACACAATATTAGTACAAAATGAGTTCCAACACTATAAAAGTTGAGAACAAATTAGACACATAAATGTATCTATCATCTGAAGGTATATCCGTGGAAAATGACTCATGCTCATGCTCGGCAGGTTCCCAGTAAGATGGGGATTCATCTGCATCAGAATCTGAAGCTACACCGTCAGCATGGGTATTTCGTCTCTCTCGCTCTATCTTTGTGATCCTTGCTTGCATACGAAGATGTTGTTGTTGTTGGTACATAGCGGATTTTTTTTCCCAAGCTTTCTTTCGTGCATGTTTTCCTCACGCCTTAACTTCTCCTCCGTTTCTATTGAAGATATTAAATTGAGAATACATCCACGTACTACCCATAGGTGATTGAGAGGTATACCCCGTATGATTCTCGTAACCTTACCTAAATAATCATCAAATATGGATTATACTTCTTTAGGAGAAGCCATCTTTGTTCTCTTGTTTATATGGTTCGTTTTCTTACCCGAGGAATCAGAATCACGGTTTTGATCAGGAACTGCCATGATCTATCTAAACAGAAGCAACAAGACGCTTATCACTACATCATCAGCAAGAGAACCATATATAGAAAATATAGAGTGATATAAACAACAACATTACAAGAATCAAAGAAAAGTTACTAAACCCTAGTTTACCTGGTTAAGCTTACCGATGTTACCATTATTATGGTTGAGAGCTACTTCACCTCGGAAGAATAATAATAGATCTAGGGTTTGCTTGAAAAGAAAGGAATAATGTTCTTAGTATTATCAATATATACATACATACATATATATATATATGTATATGTATATGATATACGAGTAAAAGTAGGAAACCCTAGTTTTACTTAAATAACGGAGCTATTGTCAAACTCGCTGGCACCGACCTCCCTTGTTGGCAGTATGCTCAAAGAAAAAGAAACATGCTTATTATTTCACTAACTTAAAGGAGCATCTCATGCTCTCTCTCAAACAGTCTACTCAAGGAACATTTCAGTCTTGCTCAATAGCGTACCCGAGGAGCGGTTCAATTCCTTCTCAACAACGTACTCGAGGAAGAAGTTCAGCCCTCTCGCCACCAACGAACTTAAAGAGCAACAATTCTTTTGTTGATTTCTCGTGAGAATAAGAAGTGTAGGAGGTGAGTAAGAAAGCGAGATTAAATCAGAGAAGATGAGAAAGTTATATATATATATATATATATATATATTATGGTATTATTTAAACTTATATTATTTTTACTGCTCGATAAACTTCATTTTTGTCTAAAACAAAAAAGGGAGAAACACTCTTTTTATGATAAAAAATATGCATTCATCTCAGTTATTTCGTAAGAAGAAAAATCATAAAACAAGGGGTCCTTTGAATTTCAAGAATTAGGTTTCACCATAAAATACGGAGACTCATCTTCCATCTAGAACTGTACAAAGAAAACTTTTTATCTCAGAGAGGTATAAGAAAAACTCTAGGAAAACGACAACGGTTGCTGGCTTATTTGTAAAAAAATAAGAAACATATATATATACACACGTGAATATAAGGGTTTCCACCCTTGTTGGAGAAAAAGGGACCAAGCCAAGGCCCATGAAGCCTTGGCGCCAACAATCTGCCCTTACTACATACGGATTAATCCTCATGGAAGCACCTACAATTAATCACTTATTATTTTCAGATGATTGCTTTCTCTTTACTCAATCCAAGCCAACTTGTCTAGTGTTGATCATCTTCTTCAAGTCTTGTAGGAATTCCGTTCTCTTTCAAGACAATTAATAATCTGGAGAAGCCTTCTGTGATATTCAACAATAACCTAAACGATGAAACTTGTGGCACTCTTTAGTATATTTTATGAGTCAAATCCATGGAGTCCAATGATAATCCTTTGGCTCTCCTCTCCTCTTAGGCAGATCCAAAGTCAATTCCTTTGAAGACATCAAGGTTTCTTTTAAAAAAAACAATCTTGCAAGTTGGAAGTCCAAAACTCTCAATCAAACATCCAGGACAACCATGGTGAAATATATACTTAATTCAGTTCCATAATTCCATAGAATATTTTTAAGATTCTTAAAGAAATTATCAATCAGATAGACATACTGTAGAGAAAGTTTTGGTTGGGTTTTATATCTAACAAATGGGCTAGTTTGACTTCCTGGCATAATCTCTGTAAACCCAAATCTATGGGTAGCCTAGCATTTATGAATCTTTAATAGTTAAATAATGCTTTATTAATCAAGATGGTATGGAGAGTTACTAACAACCTTAATTAGTTATGGGTTCAAGTGCTCAAATTTAAGTACTTCAAGAACAGTGTGTGTATACATCTCACCAGAGCTAAGTATAATTCATCATGGGTTTGAAAGGGTATTGCTCATCTACAAAAAAAAAAAATAAAATAAAAGAAAATATTTCATGCAAGCTCATATGCAAGAAAACAAATATTTGGGTGGATAGATGGGTGAGAGACTTAACCATCCACCCATTCCTACTTATAGTTTTTACAACTCTATTGTCTATGTGTCTGAGCTAATGTTTCCTAATACTTTTAGTTGGGATATCTCATTACTTTCTCAAGTTTTTGATAGTAACAATAGAGATAAATTATTGGAAATTCAGGTTTCTTATGATCAAGATGATATTATGCTTTGGAGGCCTTCCAAAATCTTTGAACCTAAGTAAATCCAGGTTGAAGTTGATGTTAAAGTAGTATTCGAGTCTTTAATAAACCCATATCCATATGTTCGATGGGAGAATAGGAGATTAATTAGACATGTTAAAAGTTTTGTGTATGAATTATGCTTTTGTAATATTTCTTTTATCAATAAAGAGAGTAATCAGTGGTAGATTACTTCTCTAAATTTGTCGGATTTAGGAAGTCCAACTATGAGTTTTCTAATAATTTCCCTCCCTGGGTTTATCCAGGGGTAAAATGGTATAATTTCTTATTTTCAATTAGGAAATTCTTCTTTTATCAGTTTTTTTACCTCATAATTAGTTAGTAGCTTGAATCAACAATGTTAAAGGTGATGCAAAATAAACTCACCACATTAAAAGTTGTTCATATATTCAACGGTGACCGTAACCCTCACTCTGATTGCTGGGTGACCATTACGCTGTTTAATATGATTGACTGGTCATCAAACTTTTTTTTATTGGTTTAGATGGACCTCTTTGGACCAGGTGTGGGGCAAACCCTTTTTTAGTACACAAAGACCAATTATAAAAATAAATTCCATAGGACCCGGTGCATATCACAGGTTTTTTACTCGTGTCATAATAAATTTATAATACATTGCATATCAAGTCCTCGAGAAGGTATTATATGGGGAAGCTATGAGTTGCGATATTAGCTAACATTTTACTTTTTTTTTATCGTTTCAGAATCAATCACTAAGACAGACTTTGCTTACAGCGAAAATGCTTCATATCCCCTATTGTTTTCCTATGATGTATCGTAAAGGTACTGGTCCATTATTGTTCAGCCGGCACCTAGTGCGGGCCCTTATGGATTCACTATTTCAAGATGAAGGGTTAGGTGGATGCCACGTCATGGGAGAAAAAAGTAGAGGATGAAAATGGGGGCATATAGCACTTACGTACAGAGTGTATCATCGTGTCAGAATCAATGAATAACTGACACACACCTTGCATAAGCCGGTTCCTATACACCCATATCAAATGGGTTTGTTTGCTTAGCCAGGTGTTTGGAAAAACAAGCCCCGCCAGTATGGGAGAAGGGGTAAGCGACTAGATATACGTCGAATGACAGACACTATGTCGTTGGCGATCAACTCTCTGTCGTCAGTGGCTATGACTCTGTCGCTCGACATACAATTAGCCGCTAACGAATACTTTCAGGCAACGACCACATTCAGTCAAAAACCGCCAAATTTCCTTCAACGATACATACCTCCAACAATTTCTTTCAACTCACACCATTGTTTACACAAATTTCATATTCTCTATAGATTTCTTGAATTATTTAACTTTTAACTTTACAGTCAATGGATTTTTGTAATGACGAAGTTAAAATTAATATTGATCGGTGTAAAACACAAAAAGAAACTTATGCTAGGGTGTTGCAACAACTGGAAGTTGAGTCTGATGAGGATAGAGAACTTACCAACATTATGATAACAGAAGATTTATCGGGGCAGATACCAAAAACTCCGAGCTAAAAGAAGTATTTACAAGAAGATATGTGTATCGTTGGGGGAATGTATCGTGGGGGGAAGACACAAGACGGAGCGATCAAATTACCGCCTGTACGACGTACACCAAGAGCCCAAGAAATTTCATATCCAAAATATTATTGTTTCCATCGATTCGTTACCCACCCTAATAGTGAATATAAAGGTTTGAGGCGTATTTTCAAAAAAAAAAAAAATAGAATCGGGGGAACTACACTTGGGGACTGAAGGTGTCCACAAGAATCCCTTTCCTGTCAGAAGCTTCACCCTCTCTGAAGGACCTATTAATTAAACAGTCCAATCCCTGATTGAGTGTATGTGCGAGATTCTTTACTTCTCAAAAGCGACACATAAAGATATTTTCACTGCTCACGGCTAGGGTCTCCTCACAACTGCTTACCTAAGAAATGTCGAATTTATAAGAACATTATTCGATATTAGCATGGATATCAATGTCGTCATGATCCAGACACTCAAAGACGCTAGAATCTCTCGACAAGAGGTTACACGTTCCCCAACGACAGTCAAAGATCCCGAAGGAATGATCAGAAGTATCGACAGACATATCACTGTCGGGTTAAAGATGGGAGCCACTCAAGAAGACACCAAGTTTTATATCTTCAAAGAAACCTCAGCTATGATATGATCCTGGGATGCGCATGGTTTCAACGTTTAACAACCCACCTGACAGCTTCACCGGCCAATCCCCGTCGAGTAGAAAGTCCTGCACCTCAAAAAAGAGATGGTGTCAGCAAAAATTCTTCTTTATATCTGGAAGAATATCTACTTATCAAATATATGGAAGTGGCTCAGATTCCAATAGAGGTCAGATCATCATATATTGATAGGTACAGTACTCAAGTACCCCTTACTTAGTTTCTTTCCCTACCTTTATGTCTTTCTAATTCATCACAATATTAGGGACTAGACCTTGCCGGGAAGATCGACGCTACTCTGGCCAAGCGTCATGAGTGGACTACTGTTCCTACTCAATATATCAAAATATGGGTAAATACCATCTCCGTCCTTGATGAGCCTCCAGAGTTTTCAAAAATATTCTCTCTCATATTTGATCCAAGAGATACCAATGAAGATGTCCAGCCTTACGAACAGAAGATTTACAGAACCAATGTAATCAAACCTAATGCTTTTCGATTCGGAGATTTAGTCCTTCAAATATTAAAGCATGGCCTTTCCCCTGACTGGGAGGGACCATACCGGGTCTCTAAAGCTACTCTCAGTGGCTATTACAAGCTAATCACTACAGAGGATGAGCCTATTGGAGCGACACTACATGGCAAATGGCTATGACTAAGGTGAACGATGCTTCCAAGAAGATCTATATGAACATCAGTACCAAGATGAATCTTAATGGATTGAGATACGCTCCCACTGGTCTGAATCCTAATGCTAATATAGACACAGCTGGTATATACAAGGGCCCCAACGGTCGATTTATTGAACATAATAATTTTTTTTTTTTTTTGATTTTCTTTTGGTCTAGATAAAATACATAATGGGGCTTGATTTCAATCACTCTACTTCATCCTAACAACAATAACAAGACGATACTAGTTCCTCACCAAATCACTTATAGAAACACAAAAATTTCAAAAAATAAAAACATAAGGTGATATGGTCGAGATAGACTCTGAGATATGGTGACAACTATCATGTTATTTCTAACACTTGAGCTAGGCGTCCTTTAATGAATAAACCATTTAGCTGGGAACACCAATTCCTATAGACAAGATCTATGTTTCCATCTACCTAAAATTGTTAGTGTCATCCTGAATAGTTCACAAGTTTATAGACTTTGGAGTTTCATTATTGCAACTAAAATGTCTCCCTTACCCCCAAACTTAAATCTAACATTGTCCTCAATGTTTCAAATTAAAGAGAAGTATCAAAAACCTACAGAAAAAAGACAGAAATTCAGTACATAAGACAGAAAAGACAGAAAATAAAAACCTAAAAAATAATTACAAAAACCTATAAAAATCTACTAATGTACATAAACAACCTTGATGGTCAATCAAGGGAAACTGGATCCTCCAGAGGGATCTCCTCAACATCACCTGTAGGAAAAGGCTCTGAAAATGGTTTCAATCCCTGACCTTTAACCTTGAAAGGACTTTTACCATCTTGAGTCTCAATCTATATAGCACCATGAAGAAAAACATTAAGAACAATAAAAGGACCGGTGCAACGAGAGCGTAGCTTCCCGGGGAATAGATGCAAACGAGTATAATACAGAAGAACTTTTGACCCGGAGAAAGACTTTCTTAAAATATTTCTATCATGTACAAGTTTCATTTTGTTCTTATACTCCCTAGCAGTATCATATGCTTCTTTTCGAGTCTCTTCCAACTTATTGAGCTGGAGCTTCCTGTGAGATTCTGTTTTGTCAAGTAAAATATTAAACTGCTGATCAACACCGGGACTATATCCAGGTGATGTTGGTCAAAAAGCTTCCAGAGTTATTGCACATGTTTTAGTAATCTTTAACTTCAAATGCCTTCCATCAACAAGGAAGCTTTCATGTGAAAAAATACCCGACTTCCTCCTTTCTACGTGCATTATGTCTGTACTTACTTTTTGTTTTATCTAAAGCTTTATGGTGGAAGTCGTATGGAGATTCAGTTCCGGAGCTCCAAAGAGTTGTTGTTCGTATTTTAAGTGCCACATGTAGTGTTTCTGGATGTGAAAGAAATTGGAGTATATTTGAGCAAGTACATACAAAGAGAAGGAATCGATTGTCACAAAAATATTGAATGCACTTGTCTATGTCAAGTACAATCTCAAACTAAATGAAAGGATCACGAAAAGGAAAGATCAAGAAGATATTATGATCCAATATGTATGTCTGACGAGGAATCCGATGATGAGTAGATAACTGAAAAAGAGGATGCTTTGTTACAAATAAATCCTACGTGGATGGATGTGCATAATTGTTTTCAAGTTACCGAAGTCCAAGCAAATAAAAACAAAATAAAAAGAGGTATGAAATGGTTTCCTTTGTGTAGTTTGAACTTTTGAAGTAACCTTTTTTTGTTTTAGTACAATGGTGGTTGTTTGGTTTGGTTGAAATGAAAAAAGTAAGATTCAAATAGTGACATAAGTTTGAACTGAAATTTACAGTACCCCAACACTTTCCAAACTGTTCCTATAATATGTTTTGTTTTTCTTTGACATTTCACACACTTGAATGTTAAGTACAATACTCCTTTGTTTCAGGACCGAGAAATCTAAGTACAATGAAGCTTGCACAAGGTAAAGGGCACATTAAAGAGAGCAAATTAGACTTGTTGATGAAATTGAAGAAGTTGAAGAGGACGAAGAAGAGACTCACGTGGAAGAAATAAGTGAAAATCAAATACAAGAACAAAGTGACGATGAATGGCTTGAGGATGGTTATAATTTGGGAGTTTAGTGACTTGACCACAAGAACATGTAAAGTTGGGTAGTCATATTTTGCATATATTTTGGGTAAAACTTCATATTTTGTATACTTTAAACTCTAAAAAAGCATACTTTTTGAGTTAGTTGGACATAAACATACTTTTGGGCATGTGATAGTTAGGAGTTAGGCATAAGAAATCATATTTTGTATATCGAAACATGTATAATATGTGGCTTTGAGTCAGGGATACTTAAATATTAATGAATGAAGCTTATACTTTCGGGTATTATTTGTTTTTATGTGTATACAAATATATATTTAATTTTTTTCTATCAATATAAAAAATTGACTATGAATTTCCGATTTACGTTTCAATATACGATTCGATTCTTCAAAATCAAAAACGAGTCACTTTACGATTCATGTTTTCACAACCTTGGTCGAAACCGTATGCGGTGTTACGGCTGAAAACTGTAAGAATTTCCTAGATTCCTCCTGAATTTTTGCTGTCAGGTCATTTTGATGCCCCAGATAGGCTCAAAACCCAGATCTTTTCCTACGAAGGCGTAAAATATTCTTTTTGGTCAAGATATTGGGGTCAACCATCAAAAAAACAACACCGTATGAAGATTCTACAACATTTTTCCTAGGCAATATGTTTATGAAATTTTCTGAAGAAGATTGGTGAAGTTTTTTATAAGTTCATATAAAGGAATATTCATTCAGCTATTTGAAGAATATAAAGATACTAAAAGAAGTTCAAAACGATTGCTACCAAATATGAAATTACTTAAAAATAATATCTATACGACACAAAGTAAAGGTTTTGATATACACTATGCTAAAAAGAGGCATGCTGAGATCCCTAAAAGGTCCATTACTTCACCATATTTCTGTGGGTGATATGGGGTAGCTACTTTGTGAGTAATACCATATTTCTTCACCAAGAGACTAAAAGGTCCATTACGAAAGTGTGACCCTCCATCACTAATTATAGCTCGTGGTGTACGAAAACATGCAAATATGTTATCATTCAAAAACTGGACCACAACCTTGTGGTCATTTTTTTTACACGTGACCGCCTCTACCCACTTAGAAACATATTCTACAACGACAAGGATATAAAAATAACCAAAAGAATTAGGAAAATGACCCATAAAATCAATGCCCCACACATCAATGACCTCAATAACTAAAATATGGTTCAAAGGCATCATATTTCTACGGGAAATGGTTCATAACTTCTGGCAATCCTCACAAGTAACACAGTAACTGTGGGTGTCTTTAAACAACGAAGGCTAGTAGAATCCGCACTGCAATATCTTAGCAGCAGTCTTCTTAGCACTAAAATGACCCCCACAAGCATGATCATGACAAAAGGAAATAATACTGGTCTGGTCACTCTTAGGTATACATCTCCTAATAATCTGATCTGGACATTACTTAAACAAATAAGGATCGTCCCAAAATAAATGTTTTACCTCGGCTAAAAACCTAGAACGATCTTGTCTACCCCAATGTTGAGGCATTCTACCAGTAACAAAATAATTTACTATAATCGTAAACCAAGGAAATCGGGTGTTGTGGTGAGATTTTGATAAGGTAGCCAATTGTACTATTGTTTTTGCTCAGATGCAGAAGCATGAAATAAATATGTATTAATATATGACCCGACATAAAATTATGAATACATACTGCTATCTTACATTCCACAAGAAAATTGAGAATACTTATTTAGCTCATAGCTACATTAGCCTTGTAGCTCTTTTATATATGAATGCGCCTTCAAAATTTCATGGCTTTACCCGGCTAAACCCTTGTTATTTCATGTGCGTCCATGTAAAATATTTGTATTAATCAAAATATACTGATTATGCAGAATTATGAACATTCCTTACGAATGATATGTCATCTCTGAATGAAAACACGAATTAGATGCATACCATATAAATGCAGAGTCGCATCGAACATCATCTCAAGTCGTAACTTCCACGGCTAAATTCCTTGAATATGTTCTGTATGCACTGCAGCCAAGCATAATGCTAATATCAAAATCTCATGCAACTGAGAAACTCTAAAAAAGGCCATGATTCTGGCCACGACATTAGCAAATGCCAACACTAGCAGCGCATAGGTAACAACCACAATACTAGCAAGTGCCAGCCTAGCAAACCCTATCCATGCTCATAGTACGAAAGTGACAAGACAACAAGCCAACATGCCAACCATGCTCACGCGCCAACAACACAAATAGTGCTAACAGCAGCATTAGCGATGCTCCTTACCTGTTGTTGTCGTTCCTTGCTCGTTACTGCTGCATCATCTTCCTTTGCTCGTGCCAGCATTACCCTTTGCTACTAGCGCCAATGCTAGACCATTGCCATACTACATTGGCACAAATTCTCTTACAACAAACTCACGAATTATTTATGTGTTTTGATTCCATGATTCCACTAACTCCTACGAGAAATAAAAAAAATTATATGGGGGATTCTTCATAGGGTTTTGGTCTGGTGGTTACAACAACATGCGGTGTGGCAACACCCCATGATGAGAAAGTTACAAAGTAGTGGTGGGTTATAGCAGTTGAGGAGATAGTGGAATAATGGTTTCGAGAAACTTCTGGGCGGTTAGGCCATTATCCCCACAACCTCCATTTCTCCATTTCCTCACTACCTCCACTACTTACAAGGAAATACATGTATTACAAATAAATACATGTGTTCCCAAAATATTATAAATAGGCTACTTAGCTATTCAGAAAAAGAACAAGCATACCATTCTCTCATAAGCTCTGTTATTCTCTATAGTTCAACACCTATACACACAATTCATCACATTCATTTCCTTCAACTTTCTTTGCTTCCCTCCCCTAAGATCAACCCATTTTCTCTCCTTGTGATCGAAGCAGGACGAAACAAATACTTTTGTGGTTTAGGCTTGTCCTGTACGATTTTGATTTCCGAATCTAAAGAAAGTACTTCATCAGTACATTGTTTTGCCTAAGAGTAATATTTTGGTACTAACAATTGGCGACCACAGTGGGAGATCAATCCCTTGATCACGAATCCAATATTTCAACTATTTGAAATTTAATTTCCATCATCAGACTTGTTATCAATCAAACTCAATTTTCAATTTTTTCTCAATATCAATAACCCTAAAGCATCCTATCGCAGGTCTACTCCGGAAAAACTCATTTTTCCATTCCCACTCTTTGAATCCTTTTCACTAGATAACTTGGCGCAAGAGCTACTCAAGTTTAACCCAATAAAAGCAATATTATCTGTGAGTTGAGATTTTTCTAAGCAATCCGGCGTAAGAGCCACTCGGATTTAGCCTAGGTCAAGCTTCTACACATATTCACATGGCAATATCCCGTCGTTTGATATTATGCTATGTTACTCGTAACAAGGGTCTTTCGACAATTCCGGATCTCAAACCCTAGTTTATCTATGGATACAAATATATGTTTATTTAATTCGCGACTTAAAAAAAAAAACTCAATCATACATGGTGTTATTAATAGTAGAACATGAATGATATTAAAAAGGTTATGAAAATTTAGAATGAATAATTTTAATTAATAAACATGTCCTAGACCTCGGACTACATTTCTAGCCAATAAAAGATGTAAGCTACTCATAATTTTACTAAAAACTATAAAAAAAATATTAGAGAAGAATAGATAAATCAAACCGAATGCGTGGGAGAAATAATCCCAAGCTCCAGCGTAACCTCTAGCTTCTCCGTCTTCTTTTCGTCCTGTTTTTTTCTCTGCCTTTTTCTTTATACGTCCAGTTCTGTACGTCTGAATGAATGTGTCAAGAGTGGTACTCACGATTCCTTTTTATAAAGGTTAGCAACCGCCTCTTCTCAAGAGTTTTAACCCGATTAAGATTCTCAATAGTTATCCCACCGACCAACTCAACTTTCGCACACGGATTTTAGCTGCTTTGTTCTTTAGTTCCTTAAATATACCACGCGTTCAATTCAATCCACATCGATTACCTATATTTTCTCGGTTCAAAACTCGGTATTTGTATCTATCTCAAACTCTTCGTCCTAACTTCTTTCTCAAACCTTGCCAAACTTGAACAGACTCAACCCTTTCCCTCGCGACCACACACCCATCACTGTTTAATCGCGAGCTCAACCAATACCCATCAATGTCAATAGCAGCTCGTATCGTGAGTTCAAACTCTCCATCAGACAATGACCCAAGATTCTTAACAGATCTAAGAACTCGCTGCAACCTTTCTTTCTTCTTTTCAGTCTCACCCTCGTCTTCAACTCAGACCCATCTTTCCACTAACATCCACAACTCCTTTATTATTCGTGAGCTCGAGTTTTTGCCTTGCTTCCAAAGATAACCACCAACAAAAACTCCCTGCTCGACTCCTCCACCACCATTACAAACTTTCTCAAATTCGAACCAAATTACAGCACCACCTCATATTCTTCCCTGTGTTTTTCTCGACCAAACCAACATCCACCAACACCATTAATCTCAAGTTCGACATCTTCAACAATGGCAGCAGCGAGAATCAATGCTCGAACTCCATCAACTGTTATCCTCGAGTTCACTGCCAACCCATCTTCTCTGCCATCAATGTCGCAAAAACCCTAAATTCAGCTCTTTTGAATTTGTGAGAGTAAGGTGGCTGCCCATAGTAGAATGGCTCTGGCAGCCTGAGTAGAGGTAGCGGCGTCATTAACAATATTTTTGAATCTAATCTTCCCCTTAACGGATGATCTATGTAGTTAATTTCGGCCGAAATGGTCAAAATTTCGTCGACATTTTGGATTTCAGGGTGAAATGAAGATGAAATCCGAAATTTCGGCCAACGATATTTGACCGAAATATCGACCGATATGGACGATACGGCCGATTTTTTTTATTTTTTGAAAAATCAAAAAAAGAAACAAAATTTTTAAAAAATCCTTGTTTTAGGATTTCAATTGTTACTCATATTTTTTATGATATTTTAAAATTATATATGGATATGATAATATCTATAATTAATCTAATGGTTTCGATTAGAATCGTAATATCCTTGTTTAATTAGCATTTTAGACGATGAACTTTGAAGTTGTTCTTGTTTTTCTTATGTTTCCAGTTTGAACTTTGTATGAAATCTATGGATCTATATATTTTAGATGATTACTAGTTTTTCTTTCTAAACTTTGTGAAAAAATGTTTGTTATAACGTGTTAAAATACATTTTATAATTATAAAATGTGAACTAGTATTTGTTTCATAAAATTATAGGTATAAAATATATGGACCGATATTTCACCGATATTTGAACCGAATTTCTCCGATATATCAGCGTACCAGTATATCGCTCTCGACCGATACGAACCGAAATCCGATATGTAACAACCTTGCGTATGATAGAGTGCCAATAGTAGTTTCTCTTAAATGACCATTTTGCCCTTAGTCATTGTTTTGCTTATAACTTTCTCATACGAAGTCGGAATGACCTCGTTCTTTCGCCGTTGGCCTCGTAATTCAATTTGCTATAAGATGGTGAGAAGAAGTCCTGGATTTGACTGAGTTCCACTGGGTATTTGGAAATTCTTCCCTTGTAAAGCTCCATTTCACTTCTTTCAGAGATGTAACCTAGTAAAACACATAAACTCCAAAAGTAATAATAATAGTAATCCACACGAAATCTAGCAAAGTAAGTGTAATAAAATGATACTTAAAATGCCCAAATTATGCACTTATCAGAGACATCCGTGGGAGTAGACGTCTGGTGAACAAGCAATACTCTGCCCAACCTTCTATAGATGTTGTCACTGATGAAGGGGTCAAGAAAAAGGAAGTACCTCAATCGGCATCGCAGAAAGACGCCCTGCGTCGACCTTAGTAACCACGCCAACACCCATTCAAAGACGAGGTCCAGCCAAGACTACGCGTCAACCGCAACAACCAAAGACAGATCCGACGACCCCGGATTTTCTCTTTCCCATGGAGAAGGTCCTCGAACTGTTGGAAGTATGGTCACAATACGGAGCTATCAAGTTACCGTTGTGCCACTCCCTCCAACTTCTCAGGAGATGTCAGACCCAAAATATTGTCGCTTTCACAGATTTTTCAACCATCCCACTAGTGAATGCAATGGCTTGAAGAGTATCTTCAGAGAAAAAATTGACTCAAGAGAATTACGCATGGGGACTGAAGGTATTCACAAAGACCCTCTCCTTGTCAGAAGCTTCACTCTTGTTGGAGAATCTATCAACTAAACTGTTCAATCCATGATGGAGCACATGTGTGAACTTTTTTATCTATCAAAAACACAAGACAAAGATATTTTTACTTCCCTCAATCGCGTCGTGTCGGGTAAGCGTTTACTCTTCGTCGATAAAGCTACTGTGTATCCTGAGCCTACTTTAGAAGACGTAACCATCAAGCATAACGAGAAGCCTGGTTGAGGACTTTTCACTACTGCACGCCTCAAGAATACTGAGTTTGAACGAACATTAATCGACGTGGGAACTGATGTAACTATCATCACTATCAAGACACCGAGGGCTGCGGGAATCTCTAGGCACGAGGCTACGCATTCGTGGAATATAATCAAGAATTATGAAGGGAAGTCCAGGAGCGCTTACGGCTACATCACTCTCGAAGTAAAAATGGGTGACACCCATACACATACCAAATTTCACATTATCAAAGAAAATCCAAATTATGACATGGTTCCGAGACGCCCATGGGTCCATAGAAACAAGATGGAATCAGGTGTATCTCATTTTCCAGCGCCAACACCTCCAATACTCTCAAACAAGCCAGTGAATCCCGAAGATATCATATCAGACGAATTCCTTCGCACAATGGATCTGGATGTGAAACAGTTACCAGGAAAGGACATGGCGTCATATGTTCAAAGGTTTCGCACACAAGTAAGTCACATCCAACCAACTCCTTTTCAACTATCGATTCTACATCCCATGAAAGCTTGGGGACTTGACCCGGATATCAACCCTACTTTGACTCGGCGATGTGAATAGGAAGCTGATCCTTTTTAAAATTTAATCAAATGGGTATGGATTGTATCCATTGGAGATAAGAAAATTAGTAAACTGGTTATTTCATGAAGTTAAGGGGCCTAAACCCAATTCCTTCCATGTCGAGGATACGGTGGATTACAGCCTCTCCTGAAGAAGAGCCGTATTTTGTCATTGAAAACTTGATCGGCGGTTACTACAAGCTTTTCAATACTAGCAATCCAGAAGGAGTGGTCATAGAGGCTTAAAGCTCGCAACGCTTAAATCATTCTACCACCATCTCATAACATTTCCCTATTATATGCAATATTTGTAATTCCTCCAAAAATATTTGTAATATCTTGCATTCATACTTAGGATTTCAATTTATTAAACAAGTAAAGTATTGTTTCTTCAAAAAAAAATATATCCTTGCAAATCATTCAAAAATATCTACCTACTCAAAACCCCCCCCCCCCCCCCGCACTATCTTTCTGACTTACCGAAAAACAAAACCACAAAGAGTCATGTGTCTCAGAAACCTATAAATCGAGAAAAATTCCTTGAAAACCGGTTCAGCGCTTTGGGAATACGCCTTCTTCATTCGCCCAAGAATCTCAGTTGCAAGCTTCAACTCCCTAGAAATCCTTTCAACTTCATGTTCATCCTTGGTGACCGTCTCCAAGTTAGGAGTCGCGCCTCCCTCCTGCAAATACTTCTCAATAGCTTCTAAACGATGACGAAGCCATGCAACATTAAGCTCAGCTCTTTCAGCTTCCTCCAAAACATCCTTCCAGTCTTGAAGCACTACCTCAGAAATTTCTCTACGAGGAAGAGAAACCACCTCCTACACGATTGGTAGCAGCACATATACATTCTTCTCCAGAATATGATAGTTTTTGGGGTTACCTACAAAGAAATGGCCAAACTTCTTTCATACTTTGGTATACAACTCAGCATAGGCAGACGGAACAGTGAAACCTCCGACGTAGATGTGTTCAGGCTGAATTCTGTCGAACTTGAAGTCAAAGCTAACTTCGGCGTTCGGGTATTCAATCGGAACAATCTCCATCACATCAACATTCTGTACAATGACACCACTCGAAGTGCTTTCTTCAACAACCGTATCAGAAAGAGATCGCTTGTGATTTTGGGATGGAAAAGACATGTCACCAGCGTCAGGGTTCATGGGAATCTCCAATCCTTCATCTACAAGCTCATACCTCTGTTTTGGTTCATTCCCCCTAAAAACGGAGACGATATATAAATAATAAGATAAAATATCTCAAACATAAGGAATTTAAGAACAAACCATGAATTTCATAAAATATGTCAATTAGAAACCTAAAGATTCATAAAAAAGTGTTTTGGGTCATGGGATGTGGTTTAGAAAGACTACGGGACATTTTGTAAAAACGTTGTCAGAATTTTTTTTACACTACCCTCTAGAAAAACTAAAAATGGCGCTAATTGGTAAGGAAATTTGGAGTGATTTACATACCAAATGATTCATATGTATGTCTACTACAACATACTAAAATGGCACGTTAATCGGATTAACGATCTAATAAGGGCGGCCAAAACACTTGACTACATGACAGCTGAAAACCTACATAATTTTGCCTGGAAAGTTCTGAATTCTCGGTGTCAGATATTTTTCACCTAGTAAACGGACTCCAAATTAAGAAATTCTTTTTTATAAAGTTATATATTTTTTTTAGATAAAGAATGAGATTCCAATCACCTCATTCCGACTTCGGACAAAGATTCTACGACCGTTACGGTAAGAAGACCTGAATCTGAATTTTTCTGACAGCAAAAATTGTTAAAGTCTCTCATGAAATCATGTATGATTCTACACATTTGGTGGTATAAGAGCTATAATCATGCCATTATGATTCTAAAAAAATTGCGTAAACTTACTTGGAGCTGTAACAAGCCATCGGAAGCAGAAGGCACCTCATAATACGACTCACCACCAAGTTCTTCGTCTTCATTTCTGGATTCTTCAATTTCTTTAGTCTGGAACGATTTTTCAGGTCCATTGTCATCTTGGCTTTCTTTCTCAATACTTTCAACCACAATGGTACTTTCTAATACTAGGGTCATAATTCATTGAGTTCCGCAAGACGAAAAATTATGCAACTCGGGGATATCCAAAAGAAAGTTTACTTACAACATAAGGAGTCGAAACGGCAAGAACAATTGGGACACCAAACTTGAAAGGTTGAATATTCAAGTCACGTTGATAAGTTACGCCCCTCCAGACTATGCAAAGATACTTGTCAGGACAAGATATATAAGTACTTTATGTAGAAAAGAAAATTAAGAGAAAATACAAGACACTTACCTTCTTCCAAGGACGGTCTCCACTTCCGGGCATAATTACCCGTGGTTTCTTATCCCCCGGACTGAGGAGTGACGTTCGCCGCAGTATCAGACACAAAGTGTTTTGGGAGCCACGACTGCAAGAAATGAATTAAATACTTAATTACTGAGCAAAAGATAGTAACTAAACAGAAGATGATTTGAGAAACCTGTGTCAAGTTGATGATCGAATCACGCCTCGATCCAGAAGTGATTTTCAAGTTCAGTCGAGCTGCTAACCCCTTCTCAGAAGGCTCACCGCGTGCATCGGAAGGCTCAGTAGGCATGAATTTCTTAAGGAGGGTAAGATGTATGTTCCAGAAATCATCATATTCACCAGACACGTCATTTTCTATCAGCCTGGAGGAAAGGAATACTTCGACCAGGAATGGTATGGGCACTCTCAGATCGTTGAAGCACGTCTATAGAAGGCCCCTTAGTACAGTAATGAGGAATATACTGATCAAATCCCATTTTCCGAGTCGCCCTATCGATGTTATAACTCTACATGATATAATTATCGGAGCGAAAAACAAGAATATACCATGGAATACAATTATTCATAAAAGTGTCCTCACCAACTGTAGGAATATTACCCTCATCACTTGGGCCAGAGCACAAAACAATATGAGAGCTCTCACCAAAGGTCTTTGGTGGAATCACATGTGGAAGCCTCGAACCACAAGTTCTAAAATTTACCTTCTTCTCATTATATGTTAAACTAATTAGACCAACGGAAGAAGGTTTTTACTTACTCCAACAGAGTATTCTAGCATACTCTATCGCCGCACTTGGATAAGAAGGCTTGGCCTTTGGCGCATATTCAGGAAATATTCCCATATCCAAGCTTATATGAACATAACATGGATAAAAGACTCTACCTTGGCATGACCATTGGAAATCCTCATGTCACGAATGAAAGAATCCAAATTAGAGTATAAAGAGCCCAGAAACAAATTACCAAGAGGAAGAGTCTTTCCACCAGCAAGCGCAAAAACAATCGAAACAAGCGGAGGCTTCAATTGAACTCCAGAAGAATCTTCGAATACGTCTTTAGAGAGCCAAAGTACAAGAACACAGTAATGCATAAAGGATCGTTAACAACAAGACCGTCAACACTTGTACTACTGTTCCACCAGTATTCAACCCAAGCCGAATAATTTATGTTGTTGTAATGACCAGACTTCTGGAACTCTTCTATTTTTGAATAAGGATGTCGTCTTATTTCTTCTCCTGCTCGGACCATCCGACAACAATGCTACAAACAACGCGCAGTTACAACAAGACTACCACGTTCTTCAAAATGATTGTTAATTCACACCAAGCGCATGCTGCTGAATGGGATGGACAACATCAACGAGAAGCAAATGCAAGCAGACCCTTTGTGTCCTTATTAATTCTCAAAGTCTCAAACACTCGCACAACATGGAATATCTTAGCATTTTCTAAAACCATCTTCACATGAGGATTCTTCAACATAACTTTAACCCATTCTTTCCATTCAGAATGAGGAGTTTGGAACATCTTAAAATCAACAAATGAAGGTCTGTATTCTTTTCTCTGCAAATAGCACCTGACAAGAGCCTGTGGATAAACACTCTGAGGCCGAGGAGCGTTGTTGATGTTTGGAATAAAATTGCCAACATAGCTAGGGTCATCAGCCTCTTCAACAACACCATCAAAGAACTTATCAAAGATGCTGGGCACATTGTCTAGAGAAATAACCTCAAAATTTTCGCTTATATCACTAGAAGTAGTGTAGCATTATCTTTATAATCGTTAGACATCTACAATTGGTCCGAATAATATTTACGTCAACAATTGGACAATCATGCGCACGGTTTGGTTCTATTTTATGTATATATAGTATATATATGAAAATACATTCTTATATATATAAATTAAAACCAACATCCAGGAAAATTGCTACAAACCCTAGCATACCTGGTTAAAGCTTAACAATGTTGCAGTGAAGCCAATGAAAGATTATCATAATCAAAGACAGCAATTGTGGAATATGAGTTCACCTGCAAGATGCTATCAAAAGAAGATCATTACCAAGTCAATAGCATGCTTATGCAATTGAGAAGCAATGGTAGCTGAACTGGTGAGTTAATACTTACGTCAAAAAAATAAAGAGAGGAGAAATATGTGAGCAAGTGCTCATTCCACAAATTATGAACATATAATGTTATCTTACATTCTACGAGAGAATTGAGAATACCTATTTAGCTCATAGCTACATTATCCTTGAAGATCTTTTATATATGAATACGCCTTCAAAACTTTAGGGCTTTACCCGGCTAAACCTTTATTATTTCAGGTGCGTCCATGCAAAACATTTGTATTAATCAGAACACACTGATTATGCAGAAATATGAACATTCAGAACGAATGCTATGTCATCTCTGAATAAAAACACGAATTAGATGCATACCATCTAAAAGAAGAGTCACATCGAACATCTTCTCAAGTCATAAACTTCCACGGATGAATTCCTTGAATATGTTCCGTATGCAATGCAGCCAAGCATAATGCTAACATTAAAATCTTATGCAACTGAAAAACTCTAAAAAAGGCCATGACTCTGTCCACGGCATTGGCAAGTGCCAACACTAGCAGCGCATAGATAACGATAATAATACTAGCAAGTGCCATCCCTAGCAAACTCTAGTCATGCTCCTAGCACGAACATGACAAGCCAACAAGCCAACATGCCAACATGCCAACATACCAACTATGCTCACGCGCCAACAACACCAACAGTGCTACAAGAAGCGCTAGCGCTTGCTCCTTACATGTTTCTATCATGCCTTGCTCGTTGCTGCCGCATCATCTTTCTTTGATCATGGTAACATTACCCTTTGATACTAGCGCCAATGCTAGGCCATTTCCATACTACGTTGGCACAAAATCATCGATAGTATTATCTTATGCCAAACTCATGAATTATTCTCGTGTTTTGAGTCTATGAATCCACTAACTCCTACGAGAAATCAAAACAATTACATGGGGGATTCTTCATGGGGTTTTGGTCTGGTGGTTACATCAACATGCAGCGTGGAAATACCCCATGATGAGAAAGTTACAGAGTAGTGTTCGGTTATAGCAGTTGAGGAGATAGTGGAATAATGGTTTCCAGAAACTTCCCCAAACATAATGGGCTTTTAGGCCACTATCCCCACAACTTCCATTTATCCATTTCCTCACAACCTCCACTGCTTACAAGGAAATACGCGTGTCCCAAACTATTATAAATAGGCTACTTAGTCATTCAGAAAAAGAACAAGCTTACCATTCTCTCATAAGATTTGTTATTCTTTATAGTTCACACCTCTACACACAATTCATCTCACTCATTTCCTTCAACTTTCTTTGCTTCCCTCCCCTAAGTTCATCAACCCATTTTCTCTCCTTGTGACCGAAACAAGACGAAACGACTACTTTCGTGGTTTAGGCTTGTCCTGTACGATTTTAATTTCCGAATCTAAAGAAAGTACTTCAACAATACATTGTTTTGCCTAAGCGTAACTTTTAGGTATTAACATCGGGAAATAAAGAAAAGTTGTTCATCAGGAAAACTATCCCTCACATGAGGAGTATTATCAGGGGAATCAACAACAAGCCTAGACAAGTGGTTTGCTACTATATTTCCTGCACCCTTTTTGTCTCTAATTTCTAGTGTAAATTCTTGTAACAAAAGGACCATCTAATCAATCTAGGTTTAGTATCCTTCTTGGACAGAAGATACTTCTAAGCAGCATGATCACCAAAGACTATAACCTTAGAACCTAATAGATAAGATATAAACTTATCCAAGGAAAAAACAATGGCTAACAATTCCTTTTCTGTGGTAGTATAGTTCAATTGGGTATCGTTTAGGGTTTTGCTGGCATAGTAAATCACATGTAATAACTTGTTTTCTTGTTGTCCTAAAGCAACACCAATGACGTTATCTGAAGCATCACATATGATCTCGAAGGGTAGATTCCAGTTAGGTGCCTGGACAATAGGAGCAGTAGTAAGCAAAGTATTAATCTTCTCGAAAGCCTCTAAGCAAGCATCATCAAAGACAAACGTAATATCTTTTGCTAGCAGATTGCAAAGAGGTCTAGAAATCAAGCTAAAAACCTTAATAAATCGACGATAAAAACCTGCATTCCCTAAGAATGACTTAATATCTCTTACTGTTTTGGGCACCTGTAAATTCTTAATAAAGCCAACTTTGGCTTTGTCTACCTCTATACCCTTAGAAGATATGATATGCCCTAAAACAATTCATTTTCGAACCATGAAATGATATTTTTCCAATTAAACACTAAATTATTTTCCTTACACCTATTCAACACTAATGTCAAATGATGCAAGCATTCATCGAAAGATGACCCAAATACTGAAAAATCATCCATAAAAACCTCAAAAAAACATTCCACCATGTCAGAAGATATGCTCATCATGCAATGCTTGAAAGTAGCGGTATATTAAACAACCCAAAAAGCATGCCTCTATATGTAAAAGTACCAAAGGGACATGTAAAAATGGTTTTTTCTTGGTCTTCTGGGGCAATAACAATCTGATTGTAACCAGAGTAGCCATCTAACAAACAATAATGACTATGAAACGCTCTAGCATTTGGTCGATGAAAGGAAGCAGAAAGTGGTCCTTATTTATGACCTTGTTCAATCTTCTATAATCAATACAAATACGCCACCCCGTGGTCACTTGGGTTGGGATTAACTCATTGTCATCATTCTGGACTATATTGATACCTGATTGCTTGGGAATAACCTGAACATGGATGACCAACTTAGTATATGAAATTGGTTAGATCATATCCGTATCTAAGAAATTCAACACATGATCAGTTCGTACTACTTCTTTCATGTTGGGGTTTAGTCGACGGTGCGTCTCCCTAGAAGGTTTCGTGTCATCCTTTAAATGAATCTAATGCATACAAACAATAGGACTTATACCCTTAATATCTCCTATGGTCAATCCTAAAACTTCCTTAGTGTCTTGAAGTAAGGTCACTAACCTACTTTCCTGATCATTATCCAAGTCAGAGGCTACAATCACATGCAATGTCTCAGATGGGACTAAAAACACATACTTCAGAGTATTTGGTAATGGTTTGAGGTCCAACGTAGGAGGCTCTTCTATAAAGAAGTAATTAAGGTAGAACTAGAAACTGGTAGTGGTTCGAACTTAGTTTTCCATCTATTAGTATCTAACTGGGGTGTAGAGTCTAACATAGCATTTACTTGATCAATGGTGATATCATCGTCAAAATCTAAGCCAAAATGAGATAAATAACTCTCTAATGGATCTTCGGATAAGATGTTTGGTAATTACTCATGAACTAAAGATTCTATCATGTTTATCTCTTTAATGCACATGTTATTTAGCTCAGGGGGTTGCTTACTAACATTGAAAATATTCAACTCAATAGTCATATTACCAAAAGATAAATTCATAATACCATTCCGACAGTTAATGATCGCATTAGATGTTGCTAAAATGGGCGACCTAATATCACTGGTATTTGATTTTCTGGGTTAGGGACAGGTTGCTGATGCGTGTCGTAAGTGCGATAAATTACTCAATATATTTCTCACTGATTAACTAGTAATATAACGATATTAAGGATCGTTCCCACAAAGAGTTGTGTAATTGAGATGCTATTTGGATTAGCAAAACTAGAATAAATATTAAAAAGGGGCCTTTGTAAATTAATTAACTAAAAATAACAATAACTAAAATAATAAGAAAGAAAGATGATTAGGGAGTCCTTCGTCGTTACCAAACGTTGACTGAATTAGTATACTTATCTATCTTTCATTACAATCATTCATCACCAACCGTAGAATAGCAATAAGCTATGCTATCCCAAAAACTCCTTTTATCACTGGATATATAAGCACTTGACTACCAGATTCTATTCATCTGAGCCACCATGAATAATCTCTCAAGGTGTAACCCAATCGAATGCATTAGGATTTTTGAATTTATGGTTATCCTAGCATCAAACACATAATCCCGGTCTGCTTATTAGTGTTTTCTTCATACACGATTGCTCCACAGAATCCCTCTACAAGGTCTCGTGTTCTCTACTTGTGTAAGAGGAGTTTGACTATTACACATATCTCACAACTCTTTACCAGTGATAGAATGATCAATAGAATAACTTGGTTGCACACCCAAACAATCTAAAGATCAATCATAAATCTTAGATATATTGAAAACAAACGTTGATGATAATAACTTCAAACAAACTTTTATTAAAAAATAAAGTTTCACGCTTAGAATATTGAATTCATCCTTAATCAACAAATGTTTAGATACTCATATTACAAAGAAGAATGGTTTCCTCCTAAAGGAGTAAACCCTAGGTTTAGATGTAGAAGGTGTGGTATGAGAGGTAAAGAATGATTAGATTACTTAAAAAATGTCTTGTTTGAGTCTTAGAAGTCTTCTTTTATAGCCTTCAATGCTTGGCCCTCAAGTTTCCTCTCCTTCTAGGGTTTAAAATCCCATTAGAGCTAAGTTTCCTTGTTTTCTAGGGTTTGGAATCCTTTAGGGACCGCGTTTAACTCATTTTAGAAGTCCATATTCGCACCAAGTAGTCCGCCTACGACTGAGAATTGATCCCCCGACCCAACAGTAACTAAATATGAGTTTTTTGGGTGAAAGTCCGGGTCACTTACGGCAGGGTCGTGCTAGGCATTCCTGGCCGTACTGATCCTGGATGATACTTCTTTCCTCCACCGTTTCGGCCTTAACTTCCTCATACGATGTACGATTGACCTAATTCTTCTTGCGTTGGCTTCGTCCCTCGTCCTCTACAAGATAATATCTTCAAAATATTCATATATTTTAATCACAATTTACGGCTAGCTTAGGTGTGATTTCCTAACCGTAAATGTAGCTCTGACACTTTTTTTACGAACTTTCTTCTTCTACGGCTGGGTTAAGATGATTTCCCATCCGTAAATCTGACATAATTCTGTGTAACTCCCAATTCTACGGCTAGTTTTCTATAAATTCCTAGCCGTAAGTAGATCTGAAACTTGGTCTTTCTCTAAGACTTGTTATACGGCTAGGTCGTGAGAATTTCCTAGCCGTAACCTCTTCAGAATTTCCACTACAAAAGTGTATTTTAAGCTCTAGCTACTTCTTCTTATGATGGAATGAACTCCTTCCCCCTTCTTCACTCTATTCAACACCATTTTTATTGATTTTCGGATAATTCACCTAAAGAAACAAATAGAATAGGAAATGAAGTAATAACAAGATAATATGCAAAAATTATGACAAATATTAGTATGAATTTGACACTAGAAACATGTGAATTATGCACTTATAAATTGCGTATCTAGGACACCAAAATCCACGAGATAAATAAACTTGTCGACCTCAATAAGAACATCCTCGACAATACCACGAGGAATCTTCACAGACCTATCAGCTAACATGAGTGTTATCTGGGTAGGTTTTAGATCACCAAGTCCTAGCTGGAGGTACACATGGTACAGAAGAAGTTCACACTGGCTCCTAAGTCAAGTAACGCTTTCTCTACATTGTAGTTACCTATTGTGCAATAAATGGTAGGGGAACCTGGGTCTTTGTACTTAGGAGTTGTGTTGTTCTGGATAATTGAACTTACATGACTAGCTAAAAAGGATTTCTTTTGTACACTAAGCTTTCGATTTTGCATACAAAAATCCTTAAGGAACTTGGCATAAGTAGTAATTTTCCTAATTACATCTAATAACGGAAGTTTGATATTGACTTGCTTAAAAATCTTCAATTTATCATTAAAATTTGATTCCTTCTTTGTTGGAACTAGTAGTTGTGGGAATGGGGTTGTGGGCACAAAATCGGGCTTAACATGAACCGCATTGGACTCTTTAGAGACTTTATGATTCTCTTAAGCTACTGGATCAGAAGGGTGGACTAAAACATGTTCACTATCATTCATGGTTAACTTATTGTCTACCAATTTACCGTTCCGAAGGGTTCTAATTGCATTCACATGATTTGATGATTTCTCACCAGAAGAAACTTCATGAACTCCTCTAGGGTTGGATTGTGTCTGACTAGGAAACTTACCTTTTTCCCTCTCTTTCAAAGATTCATTTATCTGACTAACCTGTATTTGTAAATTGGAAACAGCCTAAGTATTAGCCTGTATAATCTTATTATTAGCTTATGAAGTTTGGTCAACTGATTGCTGAATTTTTTTGAGCCTTCAACTGTGTGCTTTAACGATGCTTTCGAGCCCCAAATTTCACTCTTTTGTGATGTGTAATGTTTTGAGCTAATATGGTGAGAGATTCTTCTAAACTTGTGATTTTCTCATCGGAAGGGTTCTAAAACTATGATGGTCCTGGAGGATTCTTATTATAACCAAAACCTGGGGGAACCTAGGAATTACTAGACTGACCACCTTGATTCTGGCCCTTAGACCAGGAAAAGTTAGGATGGTTTCTCCAATCAGGGTTATAGGTTTCTGGATATGGGTCAAACCTCTGATGGTTATCAAATCTAGTGTTATTGTAAAGAGCATGAGCTTGCTCTTCCTAGGTATGTTCCTCCCAAACTGACTTGGGCTCTATTCTACAAATAAATTGATTTAACTTTAAAGCTATCCTTTTTGCTATTGCTGCAATTTTGGCATCTGATTCAAAGGTTCCATCTACCCTATTGACATTACTAGGGGTGCACAAAGGTCGGTTCGGCTCGTTTATCTGCAGAACCGAGTACCTATACCTCCATATGGTCGGTTCTCTACCTGTGTACCTGTACCCTATACCCTATACTCTCGGTTCGATTCTGGGACCGTAGTCGTCTATTCGGTTCGGTTCCGGTCATGTACCTTTTCTTGTCCTGTTTTTCCTGTACCTGCTCATAGTTCCTGTATCTTTTTTTTCCTGATTACAATCCACAAAACTGTAAACACATGACAATTAACAACAAGAATTTTGAACTGATTACAAATTTACAATCCACATATAATCCACAAGTCTGTTAAAAGTTCAATGTATATAAACACATAACAACAAGAAATGATTCGGCAACAATCCATAAATTTGCAACAAGTTCCAACAAAATCTGATCAAATCTCATATGAAAATATTAAAATTCTCACTTCTAATGGACTTAGAATCTTAGATCAGCCTAGTAAACAACAGAATTCAGTGAGAGTGATTCCGATTCTTGGAGTTCCCTGTGATGTTGTAATCGCTTTCATTCAGTTTATGTATTTATCAAGATGCACATAAGAAGAAATTGATAGTTATGGAATACATTTACTGGCTCTATCACATGTTTTCGATGTACAAAAACTGAAACAGAGATGTACAAAAGGATTATCAAGTAAACACACATGAAAAGGAGCAGGTCAAAAAGAAGGAGATTAAAAGAAAATAAGCAAAGAAGCTAACAACAAAAATGAAATCAGAGATTGAGCAATGCAGAGTCTATGAAGGCATCCTAGGGTATATTATTTTCATGTATATAGATAGTATAGATACTTACATAAGGTGCATATAAAGTTAACAAGATCAAGCATATTATAAGAACTTCATTACTGCATATTAACAAGATGCTAGATCTAATACAATTTCTTTTCTTCCTGACTGAAACAAATAACATAACAAAAAAATAAAAAAATAATAAGAACAAACAAACTCAATAACAACAACCCTAATAACCCAATCAATGTGATTGTTATTTTAGAATAAGATTACCATAGCTTGGGTATCTCTTTGCAACAAAAATCTCAATCTCTAACAAAAACAGACAAAAAAAAAAAACACTAACTACACTCAGTCACTCAACCAGATCAAACAGTTTTAACTACAGGCACACACACGATCATGGAACACAAAATTAACACAAATGAAACAGTTTTAACCCATGGACATCGAAGAATTGAAATTGTCCACACAAATGAATCAAACCAACACAAAATGCTAACAAAATTAACATCACAACAACAAAAACAAAAGAATATAATCGAAAGGATCGATGAACAAGATTGGGTGAACAGGTTACAGGAGAAAGTTAGGAAATTATTCTTGGATGAGTTGGAAGACATGGTAGGGAGACTAAGTACCACAACATGACAACAATACCAACAATGACTATAATCTATCAGTGGAAGGTGGAAAAAGAAAAATCTATTGGTTCTGTAATTTACTACAGAGATCTGACTATATCATCTGCATATGAATGCATTTTTATAGGCTCTGCATAAACCCCAACAGTAACTTTATCGCCATCCCCCATAACTAATCAGAACCCAAAAAAGCTTGAACTAACCAGAAAAATGTCGTTTACCAGTAAATAAACAACATTGCCAAGTACTTAATATATGTAGTCAAGCAAAATAAGTGCGAGCATAAAACTAAGATTTACTTCCTTTACCCTAATTGCATGCTTAAAAAACCAACCATTATCAAACACAAAAACTGCAGTTTTACAAATCCAAACTAAAAACGAACCAAAGTTAACATATTTGAAGATAACAACAACCCCCACAGTGCAAAATGGGCAGTTGAGGATAAAATTTGGAAACCCTAAGTAAAATTTATGATAATATTCCACACATAAACAAAAAAATGTATATACAAAGTACAGAAATTTGGTTCGGTTCCGGTTGGTTCTTAGGTAGAACCTATACCTGGTACCTGGGTATAGTCGGTTCTCTTTTTTTGTACCTGTACCCGTCCGGAGCTCCTCGGTTTCGGTTCGATTCCGTCGATTCCGGTTCGGTCCTTCGGTTCCGGTCGGTTCCTATGCCGCCCTACACATTACCTATGTTCACTAAAATTTTCTCTGGGGTTCCCTACTACATTCCCATTGATGGTTTTTTCCAGAAATTTCATTCAAAAATGTCATCGCTTCATCAACAGTTTTACTATCAAACCCACTTGTACACAATGACTCGGGCATGGTCGTCGTTAGATAATCTAGCCCTTCATAGAAGATATGGACTAGTCTAACCTTTTCTAAACCGTGATGAGGACATTGTATCAATAAATCATTGAACCTTTCCAAATACGTATACAATTCTCCCTCTTGTTGCACGAATGCGCAAATCTCTTGCCTAATAGATGATGTTTTGTGCCTAGGGAAAAATTTCGAGAGAAAGGCAGATGTAAGTTGTTCATATGTTTCAATGGACTCAGATGGAAAACTTATAACCATGATTTGGCTTTGTCTCTCAGGGGAAAAGGGAACAACCTAAGTTTCAAAGCTTCATTAGTAAGGTTGTGAATTCTTAGGGTACTACAGATATCCTCAATTTCCCTAATGTGAAAGTATGGGTTTTCATTTTCTTTTCCTAAGGAGATTGATAGCATCTGTATACTCCCAGGTTTCAACTCATAGTTCACTTCGGTTGAAGCTATCCTGATACATTATGGACGATAATTCCTAGTGGGATTCAACAAAGCTTTTAAAGTTGCCATTTCTAGCATTATCAAAGGATTGGCAGCGACTTCTTCACACAAAGCCAAACTTTCAAAATTAAAATTTCCAAAAACAGGGTTCTATAGATAAGAGTCTCCAAGACCCTCGTTTTCAGAAAAAAACTACTAGGCTTGTCACTAGTCAAACGACCTAGAGTGTCTCTTTTCCAAGTTCGCTTAGTGATGGCCTCGAGCGGTCTTTCCTAAAAAAAAAAAAGTAAAAAATCCTAATTGGAAGGGAATTCTAAACAAACACAAGCAAGGCTGATTCAACCAAATCAATCTTATTGAACCTAGGAGACAAAAAGTATGATGACTCCACTTAGATTATTTCTAGACATCTTATATTCTTCCAAAAGGCAACTAGTTACAGTTTTAACAAATCTTTCGGGTACGATCCGAATAAAGTAAGTTAATCGAGAGAAGCATGATAATCTTTAAAGGAGCTTCGATAACCCTACTTATTTGGCACGTTTCCTTGGGTACAAGTGCACAAATCAACTTAAATTAACCTTCCTAATCCTTGAGTTGAGATAACAAAGTAACCAATACAATCCTTTCGATAGATTTTCCAATAAGCTCGTTACCTTATCGATCTTCTTTCTAGTCAAACTTTAGGTTTAGTTTCGCGTTTGGTAACGTGTTCCCAAAACAGGCAAGAAGGATACAATGATAAAATTCGAACCCTTATCTTGTATGACCAGTTCTTTTCCTTTACTAGAAAATAAAGTTGTATTCAGTTCCTCAACATATATGCATACAAAGGAATACATTAAACCCACTTGCAGGGGATTCGTGGGTTGATCGAGTTTTATCTCCCGTTCCTGACGAGCGATGAACCGTTGAAGTCGACTCGGTCCACTGACTCCTGTGTCAGTATACGAACCTAAGGGGCTGAGACAATATCGTAATTGTCGTCCTTCCCTGTGCAGATTATATTTAATACTACCCTTCCGTATGGTTTAAAAATAATAAAAAAGTCCCAAAATGTACAAAAGTAAAAAAAATTTCACAAAAGTAATAAAATATTTTCTAATACAATTTTTTAGAAATAAAAATAATAAACCCTAAAAATCAAATTGAAAAAAAAAATCTTTATCTTCTTTTTCCGTTCTTTTCGCTTTATCTTTGACTCCAAGTCTTTAATTAGTCACCAAAATCTTTGAATCAATCTTCTTTTTGATCCAAAACCTGTAGTAAAAAGACAAATACTCAAAAACGTAAAATATAATAAAATAAATAAAAATCTAAAAATAAAACAACTTCTAAAAACAAAAAAAAAATTAAAACTCTAACCTAAAAACAAGTCCCCGGCAGCGGCACCAAAATAGTAAAAATAGTTCGTTTGCTAAGACTAATGAAGATTTGTTTAGACCTAATATTTATATACTAAAATAGAAAACTCAATTAAAAGTTGATTCAAGAATATAAATAAAATTAACGCTAAGGATTCCATCATTAATAAATTTTAAAGTGATTCAATTAATACCAATAATTATGCAACTCACACATTTAATTTGATTCTAAAATATTGCCACTAAGTAGATTTTCAGGATAATAGTTGTAAATCAGAAGCATGGAACATCAAAAGCCCTAGACTAAGCATGAACCACCAAGTGAAATCATAACTATTTAGTAAAAATCATATAATCAATTTTAAATCAATGCAAAAATCATAAAAGAAAATATAAAATTAATTAAATAAAAATATACCACTCTATTACTGGAAAAATGGCTTCCTCCGTAGCCTCAGCAATGGGTTTTAGCTCCTCATAGTAATCACTCTCTCAAAATAATTGTTCATATCTCTCAAGTGTTACAAGAAGAGAAAAATAAAAATAACACAGAAACCAGCTACGAACATAAGTGTTGTATAGAGCGTTTTCTGTGTTGCTAAATAGAGGAATTGACATAGTGGAATAAAAAACCAATTCTGGGCGCATTGGAGAAAGAAGAATAGGTAACAGTCATTAATGATTGTGTTCGTGTGTGGTATGTTCTTCTTTTTCACGAGCGGAGAGGTTTTTTTTCTGATTTTTTCTCTCTCGATTCTGGATCCCTTTTTCTTCGATCTGTTTGCTTTATATATGTTTAGGAAAACCTAAGTAATATTCGTTAATCGATAAGGACTCAAAAATCGTTCCAAAACAGATCAAAACTCGAGTTTATCCAAATCCAAAACCAATTCATTCTCCGGTTGCAAATGGGATTTTAAACTTGTTTTACGGCCTGAAATCACTCCTATTGACGGGTTTAAACACATTTTGATTGTTTCTTCAAGTTGATAGATCTAAAACTCCTTCATATCCCATTAAAATAGGTCTCCACTCTACTCATAGTAATTTTTACGCGTAAGACAATTCTCCTGCCATTTTCAGAATTGAATCAAAGAAGAAGGGTGCCCTTAATCCAAACGCCAAGTGTCTTTAACAATATGGTGGGTGCCTTTAGTAATTTTCCTGGGTGCCTTTATCACGTTTTGAGCCAAATTTTCCACAAAAGTTTATTTCCCAAAAATACCTACAAACACATAAAATCACATAATAAGAACAGTTTAGACACAACAAAATAGATAATTAAGAACAATTTAGACACAAAAATGTGTCCATAACTTGTCTAGGGTTTTTAGTAAATATATTTTAAAGAAGATTTTACTTGTATTCATGTTCAATAGTAGAGAAAGACTCCTTAATCATTCTCATTCTCATCCTCATACCGTATTCTTTTATTTATTTTCGTAGTTTTGCATTAATCTTATTTTCAGAGATTTAATCTATAACTTTAACTCAACGCTCCCTCGGGAACAAACCTGCTTATCATTATTCTACTAGTTAGGGTAAGAAAGTAAGGAATATATTTTTGACAAGTTTGACACCTCGATCACCACAACCTCATATACTCTATTTTTGTCTCTTCTGCAATATAACCTCATCAATTGTGAGAGGATAGAGTGTTGGGGGTCACTACACCAGTCTAGTGAGATGAAACATTAATACCTCTAACTAGAACATGTATAAATGTGTCTATTAAATGAACACCTCTTGGATGTTCTGCACTTGGGGACTTGACTCGTTAGAAAACCAATCCAAATCCATTTCAACCAAACTGATACCCAAAACCATGTTAGAGTCATCGACAAAACCTCTCTACATCAGTACCCCACACGACTAGGAAGCCTCATCCTCTTACCTGATCACATCCAGAATAGAAACCCTATCCTTGTTGCTGATACTTACTCCAACCACACAATTATACCGTTGGACACGAACCGAACTTGGAATTCTCAAAGTGATGTCATCTAGTCCTCTTATTCTTCAAGCAAACTTTCATGGACAATAAGAACATCCAATAGGAACGGTCACTTTAGAATCATGCTTCGCCTCTTAACTTCTAGAATATTTTTTCACAAGTTGCTGGTCAGAGATCCAGTAATATGCTCACCATGGAGAAAATCGCACACCTTGTCATCTGGTACCTGTCGTACCCTTCTGGTACATGTCCTTCTCTCTGGTACTTGTTGATGTGGTCGTCTGCACATCAAAATTATTTATTACTTTCTCATTACTTATGATTTATTATGAAGCAAGGGTAAGAAAGGATCGTTCCCACAGAGAGGTCTGGGTTGTTATATTGTTTCGAAATCTTATATAAAAGGGGGGATTTTTCAGATTCAATGAAAATAATTAAACTAATTAAGAAAGCTAAGAAATTGTAGAAAAGAATCAAAGAGTTGAGAATATTGGTTAAGGTTTCGTTTTCATTCACAAAACATGTTCTTGTACTAATAATTAGAATTGATATTTAATCCCATTTTATCAAAAGCCCTAGAGTACCTTGATCGCAAGAATATCCCGTAAGTTTCCTCAAGTCATCAACAAACACATTAAAAAGATGCGAGTATGTTTCTACCAAAGAGAATAACATAACATGTAAAAAACATTAATCAAGTTTAATTCACGAGGAGCATTAAGATTCATAAAATTAGGATAATTAATGCAATTAAACGTGAAAAGCGCACTAATTCAATTTAACAAAGGTCATAATTCACATGCGATTACTAAGATGTATCACCACAAGCAATAACCACAATATGCTACTTATATTCAAGGATAACCACTTATGCGTATAATAAACCCTAAATTAGCTTTAGACGTGAATGTGAGTTCAATCAGTTTACAACTTAACTAAACAAACAATCAATCAATGAGATATTTGTAGTGAATCATAATCGATAATATTGAGACAAAACTAATATATTAATTCAAAGAATCATGTATGAGAAAGCCAATTATTCCCTAACCAATAATAATAGTATTTAATCATAAATTGGAGTTTACACAATTGAAGAAGAAAATAAACTGCAAACCCTAGATGCGAGAATTCTTCCCGCGTAAACCTATAAAAAGAAATAGAAGAGGTGAGAAGAGAACTAGGTGAAAACCTAGATATATCCCTCTCTTGTTGATGTTGCTCTTATATACCTTCTCTTGTTTTCCAATTCCAAAAATAACTCTAAACCCCTAACTTTCCATATCTAAATCAAGTCCAAACACCCATGGCCCAAATCAGACTCATTGAGAAGCCCACAACTCAAAATCGGACCCACATCAGGCTCAAAAGAAAGCCCATAGCCTTTTATACCTGTCAGTCTTGTGAAACTAACAAGGCAGTTTCAAGTTCATTCACGACAACTCATTGAAGCATTTTGTCGAACAGTTTGAATGCAACTTGGTTGGTAGCTCCGACATCAACTGTTTGTAATTCAAACCATTCTAATTCTCATTTCCTGCAATATTAATTAACATTTAACACACACCCATTCCTGCAATCATTCAATCATAATCATCTGAAACTTTAATTCACGCCAACACAACCTTTATTCTTCACGACCACCACTAATACACAGCGTCAACATCTTCTATTTCCTTTCTCTCGCTGTAACAATTCAGAAGCATCTCTCAAAACCCATGGCTAACATTCAAAATTATTCATTCATAAACATCAATGCAGTCCCACTTTGAACTTCAGTCCAGTTCCAAAGCTCCACAGTCATCGACCACCATTCATCACCTCAATCTCACGGAAGAAACCCATCTCACTGTCTATTTCTTGCTCACTGCCAGAACTCATCACTCATCACAGATTCGCAGGGAGAAAACATCCATTCAACATTCAGACTTTACTACAATCTAACCCATGGCAGAAATTTTCTTCGTCTCACCTTCTAACTTCATCTCGAGCTCAAATCTTCTAACCACCAGAACCCTCCTCCATCTTCTCTGATTTACTCGAATTTCATACAAAACCCATTTGCTCTTCTCTATCGAGCAAACCCATTCTTGAATTCTCTCTCGCTGTTGACTAACAGCTCCATCTCTCAATTCCAACAAAACCCCATCACAAGTTCTTCAATTTCTTGTTTAATCAACGTGAGTGAACCAAAATCTTTCTAACTCTTGTTTGCCGGCGTGACATGGAGAAGAGAACCTTGGAGCAGTGGTGGGAGGAAAAAGTTTGAGCTGTTTTGGTTTGACCTAAGTTAGGTTATAATCTTATGTAGTCAATATCGGATTTCGGTTTATATCAGTCGAGAGCGATGCACTGGTACACCTTTGTATCGGGGAGATTTCGGTTCCAAATATCGACGAAATATCGATCCACACATTTTATACCTATAATTATTATATCATACGCCTTTTTTCATATTGGACCTAGAACTAGGATAAGGAAATTCATTTATTATTTATTTGTTTTTTTATTTTATTTTTTGGATTTTTATTAAAATCCCCCACCCTAATTTCGGCCATCTCGGTCAACTCATTTCGGGTCATCTCGACCGAAATTATCGGCCAAATACTGTATCGGCGATATAACGTGTCTAGTCTCGGATGAGTGCCAAAACCAGTATTATCGGCGAGATTTCGGCCATCTCGTCCAAAATCGACTACACTGGTTATAATACATGATACTGGATTTATACACCCAACAGTTGGATAAGGCAGCCAACTATTTAAATCTTTCAATTAATAATCCTTCAATTTGAGTGCCCCGAACCAAAGTGGTTCCTCCTTATCATTTCTTGATAAGAGCCCTGTATTTTCACCTGGATTATCGATAATGCTTGCACGTGAAATGATACTTGCCCTTATTGCTAATTCTTCTTTTTTACTCCAAATGGTTCTAAAGTACAGTAAATAGAAATCAAGCGTAATATATATAAAATACAAGAGAAACAACTAAGAAAAACATAAGAAATTAATATCCAAATTATATAAATTATTCACTTATCACTTATCGTACCCTTGTGGAATCTGTCATTCTCTCTTGTACTTGTCGTGCCCTTCTGGTACTTGTCCTATCTTCTGGTACTTACCTTGCACTCCGGCATGCCCTCTTTTCCAGCACCATCTCGGTCCACTCCCCTATTCTTTGTTGATGCTTCCATCATTACCTCTTCATTTTCACGAATTTGGAAATTGGCAACAATCATTAAGGAACGGGTTAAAGTATCCTTCACAAGAAGTGTTCATATATGCCTCAACTATGACATGCTAGAAGGGCACGTCAATCGGAGACATGAGCTAGGAGATATAGCTCTTACATTAAGGTCTACACAATCTGAAAATTCACACGGGATTACTAGTCACAAATGTTTATGCATGGTTGGCTGACCTAAGAAACTCTGAATCGAGTGATTTTTTTGCATATGATAACTTGGTCTTTTGGCTTCAAAATTTAGGGTCAAACGTCGAAATACGACATTGTATGAAACTTCAACAGCTTCTGGAATGAATAGTGTGCAAACTAGGGTTTCCAAACATGATTTAGGAGACTCAGTTTTACAGAGACCTCATCCGTCTGTGAGCTCTCATCTTCTCATACATACTATCATCTCAGGACCCACTGCATCTCCCAATAAGATCTCACCATACTAAAGGGCGTCATCGACCTAGAAGTTCAACCCAGCTACGTTACCCTTGGCTCACGAATTAAAAATTTCGGGCAAGAACATGGATATCTACTAATCCCAACCAGGGTTAATGCTCAGGGGTACATATCTCAATCTCAGAGAAACATGAGCTAAGTACATCTATTTATACTCTTAAAGTTTTGATTATATAATTACTAAAAACATATTGTCACCATCTAGTGCTTACCGCGTAACATTACTGTTCCTCACTAAGCATGAGACTTAATGTAGATGGTGGATTTTTAATAAGGGTGAGAATTGTAAAATCGCCATTCTGCCTAGTTGCAGCAACATAGAAGTATCCACGCATATTTACGAGCACATTTTTGACTTCACATCAAAATACAAAATACTGTATTTCTGCCTATATTTTGCAGGAGAACTAAAAATAAAGTCTCTACAAATAACTACATGTGTTCTATATTGACCATGTAGTCTATCTAATAAATCTCAAGCTCCTAGATGGATTGTCCACTAGTATAAAGCAACTTGAGTCTTGTCTAAGGCTATTCCTAGAGCTTGTTATGTATCCAATGTCTTTTCTAGTGCTATTCATAGAGCAACGTTGATACTCAAATACTTATTTAAACAAATCTATTCACTGATATACGCATATTCTGAAAATAGCTAATGCCTAATCTCCAAGAGCGCATTCTAGCTTAATATCTTGTTCCAAAAGAGCACATTACAATTCATCGTCCTGACTCTATAAAAAATATGCCACTTTAGCATTATTCTCAAGGATGTTCCATGAAATATGTGTCGTTCCTCTTGAACGCGCCACAATCAAAGAGCAATGCCTCTAAAAGAGCATGATGTGCCTTAGCACTAGGCTAGCCCGAACTTCTTCGCGCTAGCACTAGCTTATCAAGTCACGTCCCCATGGAACGCGCCACAACACTTTGCGCTGGCCAAAGCATCAACGCTAGACAATTGCGTTGATGCGTGTCGTAATTGTAACAAATTAATCAATATTTTTTCCACTAGTTAACTAGTAATATAACGGTAGTAAGGATCGTTCCCATAGAGATCCGTGTAATTGATAGGTTATTCAGATTAACAAAACTAGATTAGATATTGAAAAAGGGGGCTTGTTGTTTAAAATAATTAAAAATAATAATAAATAAATACATTAAGGAGTCATTCGCCGTTATCAAACGCTGAATGAATTAGTATACTCATCTATCTTTCGTCAGAATCAATTATCACAAACCGTAGAATAACAGCTAGATCAATATTATCCCCAAAACTCCTTTCATCACTGGATACGGAAGCTCGCGCCTACCAGATTCTATCCAACTGAGCCACCAAGTAGTAGCCCACTCAAGGTGTAACCCAGTCGAATACTTAAATTTAGGTTGATACCAGTAGTTAAACTCTTAGCTCAAGGTCAACTGCTCCACAGAATCTCTCTGCAAGGTCTCGCGATTTCTACTTGTGTATGAGTCAATGGACTATTACTTATCCCATAACTCAGTACTAGCATTAAACTGATCAATAGAATAATCCAATTGTACACTTGAAAAATCCAGAAATCAATCATAAACCCTAGATATAGTAAAAACAATCCATAAATAATTAAAACTCCAAATAAATTAATTAACTAATAAAGTTTTACGTTCCAAACGTAAAAATCATTCGTAATCAATATACAAATTAGGTAGACATAATAATAAAGTTTATAATAAAAAACAAAATAATTTGAAAATTAAATCAAACCCAAACAATGATCCAGGCCCAGCTTTGTTCTCTGCTGCTTATGTTGGCGTAGACATGGGCTGTTGGTGGTTTTCTGTGGACGTAGGTTGAATGCTGATGGTGTATAGAAGGCTGGATGTGAGGGTCTCCTCTCTGTTGGTGTAAACTGGCGCAAGGCAAGATATATCTAAGGTCGTAGCTTAGGTTATCCTTTTATAGCTCTCAAAAATCCTAGATCCTGCAAATTCGTATTAGATTAGGAACCTACTTTCCTAATCAATTTAAACTCTTAACACCGCTTAATTCCTACCATTGATCTTTAAAAACCCAGCGACACATACGCCCTTTCTTCACTGAATTCTCTCTTTCAAACTCTGTTTAAAATTCCATCTTAATCAAAGTTCTGTACTATATTCAGCTTCTAAAATTACTTCAAACCCTTGAAAACAACCATTGAACCCATCTTTTATTTCTTTCGCATTATCTAATCCATCAAACCCCTTCTTCTCATTTTCGTTACTTCACTGACATTAAACTCCGTCAACCTCAACCTTCATACTCTGCCAAGAACCATTAAACTCAATTCTCTGCCATCGATCTATGTCATCTTCCATTCACTCGAACCATCAGTTCCATTACAACCCATTCATCATAATCTCTCGAGCTCCATCTCTTCTTCCTGCCATATACACTGCCATGCTCGAGCTCATCAACATCTCAAGTAAAAGCTCCCAATACCACAACAAGTTCTCTAGCACCAACAACACTATCGAACTCAACTTCGTCCATTAATGGCAGTTAACTGCTCCACCATCAAACCCACCAGCGAATCATCTTAGACACAATACATATCAAACCCATCTCTCATACCTCCTTCTATCTTTACTGACTTCCACCACTACTGCCATGATCAATCACTGCGTCACTTCCATCACAGACTTCTCCAACTCATCACAGATTAAACCCATCCATTCGAGTTCTAACGGCATCATCACTGCCATCACACTTCCGTCACTATTCTTCCACTATCAACTGCCATTAAATATCACAGTGAACAGCTCCATCTCAACTCGAGATCCTCTCTAGAATAACCAACAGGTTCTGTTAGGAAATAAAAGGAGGACGACACGTGTAAGATGATTAAGGAAAGAAGCAATGGTTCTAAGAAGAACTAGAAGCACACAATCAAAACCGTATGAAAAGATCGAGTAAATGACATATATGAAAGACTGAATAAATCCTACATGATTGACACATAAGATCGGGAAAGTAGTATCACACTGATCGAAACAGATAGCATTAAATGCTTATTGAACGGGAAAGTAAGAGTAATAAATGAACATGGAACGGGAAAGTAAAGGCAATAATTACTTTTATTACTTTAACCACATGATTGACACCTATGATCGAGACAAAGATGATTCTCAAAGAACGAAGAGTACGTGTTAATCATACAAGTTAACGAACCAAAAAAGAAGAGCATGACCTGTCAACCATACAATCATCCCGATCTAAAGATAATAAGGAGAACGAAAGAAGGTATCGGGACAAGAGGGACCCATTAGATAATCTATAAATAGAAGAGATCATTCAGCAGAGAGGGGGTCGGAAAATTGAAAGAAGATTAGGCTAAGGAAGAGTAATCAGAGAAGAAAGAAAAGATCATTAGGTATGTATTTATTAAGTAAGATACTATTTAAAAATTTCACTATCATGATTCATCTTCTATACTTATAAAGATTATGAATTAGATATTGAATTAGAGACTGTAATTTGATCAAATGTTTGATAAGTATGGTTAATTTAAACCTTTCTAATTAATTGATTTTAAAGAGGATTCTGTGTATCAAAATGTTAGTTAAAATCTTTCTATTTACTGTATTTTATCAAATTATTGGTTGTTCATGTCAATGGGAATTTTGGCATAAACAATTTGGCGCTAGAAACAGGGACTGTGTCAAAGGATTTATCCTACCTGTTCAAGAAAAATGGATTTTTCTGTTATATATGTATTTCAAAAATTAGAGAAATTTAGTATAAAGAATTTGATAGTTCTACGCAACATTCTGGCTTAATTTAATCTTTGCCAACAAGTGATTTCTATTGCATAATAAACTTTATGTGATATGCAAAAGGGAAATTGTTTGTCATTAAAAAGAAAAAATTTTAAGTTTGAATGAATTTGTTTAAATGTTTGATTTCCTTTTATATGAATTTTAAAAGATTCATGGTAGATGATACAAATTATTTTACTAAAAGTATAGATAGATTTTTAGAAGGTCAGTAAATATGTGCCTGACTCATTCTTTATTAAATAATATATTAGAAATTATGTGACTAACTTTTGAAAGATCATTAGAATTCAAGAGAGAAAAGAAACCATCAAGAAACAAAGAATCCAGAAGAAATATGTCTCAAGAAGCAGGCTCTGGAAATCAAGACAGTAACATCAGACAAAATTACAGACAAAGGGAAGAAGAGAGTGAACCACAACAACAACAGAGTGATTTAGGAAATCATACACCTATTCATGAATTAACACCAAATACCATTATTCAAAATAAGTCGTCACATCATGAGAATTCACGAAATGAAGTAAGTCATCTTCAAAATCTGTTGGAAGAAATGAATGAAATAAGAAGAGAACAAAGAGCCAGTAATGATCAAATTACATTATTAACCAAAGAAAATCAAGCTTTGAAAAATGCGATTCAACGTGAGGAAAGACTAGCAGCAACAGGGTCACGAAGTCAAGAAGCAATTTCTGGAAGGCATGCACCCAGAAATGGAAGGGAAAATCAAGATCACAGAATGGTATTAGCAGGATCATCATCCCGGGCTAGGAGGCAACGGGAAAATCAAGAAATTCAACGTGCACAATGGAAAAAATGTATTGAAGCTATGGAGCAAATGAAAGAAGAAATAAAAGGGTTAAAAAATAAAGAAGGAGGAAGAATTGAAGAGGTGCTGAAGGAAGCCAAACGAACACCGATGGCTCAACAGTTGACATGTGTTCCATTGCCAAGAGAATACAGTATCCCTGTATTTGAATGTTATGATGGTACAAAGGACCCGACCTCATACTTAAAATATTATAATCGAGTGATGTCACGATGGGACGGACACGAAGAAATAATGTGCTGATGCTTCCCATCAAGTTTGAAAGGTTCAGCATTGTTATGGTATGGCAGATTGCCAGAAAATTCTATTCAATGTTACTCAAATTAGTGAGGAAATTTCTCGAGGCATATATGTACAACAAGCCCGTTGATTCGGGAGCGGACAGACTATATTCCCTTACTTCATGGCCAGAAGAGTCGATTCAGTCATATACGGCCCGATGGCATGCAATTTGCCAAGCAATTGGAGATGTAGATTCAAGTACAGCGATCAATCATTATAAGTGGGGAATCGCTGATCGGAGATGTCAGCTTTTTATTAAAATTCATCGTAACAATCCCAAAACTGAGGGACAGCTCAGGGAAATAATAGAAACATGTGCAAGATTGCAAGATGTGCAAGAACAAGGTCCGAGAAGTAATTCGCGAAATCAAAGAAACATAAAAAGGAAAAATTCAATCAAAGTATCACCAGAACAAAAAAAGAAATTCCCTCTTAAATCTGAACCTAGAGAATCAAAACGCCCACGGCAAGGGGATAACAAAATATTTTGTTCAGCGATTTCAAGAAAGAGTGTTCACAAAACTCAATATATCATATTCTGAATTATTTGAAATCATAAAAAGTAAACCAAATTTTTTCAGTGGCCACCATCAAGAGGCAATCAGGCTGAGTTCACACAACATTCAAAAGATTATTGTGAGTATCACAGTTATAAAGGGCACACAACAGATAATTGCAGGAATTTTATTATACTGGTACAAAGAATGATTGATGCAGGAGAGTTGAAAGAATTCATTCAAAGGCCCGAACCAATAGCAAGACCAGACAAAGGCAAGGTAGTGCATATTCCGTATAACAAACAAACCATTAATATGATATCATTTTTAGAAGAAAGTGATACAGATATGAACGCTGCAATCAATAGAAAGTTATGCAAGAGGATTCGGGACCATGAAATTTTTAAAGTATCAGGAAGGATAACGGAAGCTTGGGAAGATTGGATGGCATCCCCTTTAACTTTCTCGGCACAGGAAGTAAATCAAGAAATTGAGATGCATAATGATCCTTTGGTTCTTACATTGCTAATGTCAGGGTGGAACATTAGAAAAATTCTTTTGGATGGGGGCAGTTCTTTAAATGTGTTGTTTCATGACACATTTTGCAAAATGGGACTAAAAAAATATCAGTTAATTCCGTCCCGATATGTTATTTATGGGTTCAATGGAATGGCTTCAAGACCCGAAGGAGATCTTGATTTGGAAGTATCTGCTGGACCAATTAACATCTTGACAAGATTCAACGTAGTGGATGCTCCATCCCCGTACAATGCAATAATCGGGAGACGATGGGTACACCAACTGAAAGGTGTAATTTCAACTTATCATCAATATTTGCGGTTTCCAACACCACAAGGAGAAATGGAGATAAAGGGAGATCAAGATGAGGCAAAGTTTTGTATAATGGCAGAAGTAAGAATGAATGAAGAACGGGAACAACAACAGCGGGAAAGGAAGAAAGACCGCAAAATCAAAGCAAAGGAAGAGGAGATAAATCAATACTTGAAAAGAAACAACGAACAAAAAGCAACAAATGAATTAGGAGAAAGCAGTAAGAATCAAGAAAATTCAACAAATCGGCAATTCGAAGGATCCTCGGGAACTCCAACTTCGATCGGGAATCCTAAACCAATTTTCACTTCTGTAGAAGAAACTACAATTATAAATATTGGAACTACAGAATTGCTCAAACAAGTGCGAATTGGAACATTGATGAAAGAAGACATGGAGCAAAGTTTGATCAAGCTACTTCGTTATTTAGTAGATATATTTGCATGGAATATGGAAGACATGCCCGGGATAGATCCAAATATTGTACAACATGAATTACAAATACGTCCCGATGCTATACCATTTCGACAACGGATACGTAAGGTTGCACCGGAGTATCACGATCCAGTAGAAAAAGAGTTAGCAAAGCTTTTAAATGCAGGATTCATTCGTGAAGTACGATATCCAACGTGGATTTCTAATATGGTGATAGTTCCAAAAAAGAACGGTGTAGTAAGAATCTGTATAGACTTCACCAATTTAAATAAGGCATGTCCGAAATATAGTTATCCACTTCCCAACATTGATCAGTTGGTAGAAGCTGTAGAAGGCCATGAGTTATTATCTTTTATGGATGGTCAGTCGGGATATAACCAGATTGCACTTGTAGACGCTTATCAAGAACATACGGCATTCTTCACTCCACGGGGGTTGTATTGCTATACCAGGATGCCATTTGGATTACGAAACGCGGGAGCAACATATCAACGACTGGTTGATGCAATATTCAAACCTTGGATCGGGAAAATTCTAGAAGTTTATTTGGATGATTTGTTGGTAAAAATCAAATTATCTATCAATCATCTACAAGACCTCACTGAATTTTTTAGTACATTACGAAAATACAAGATGAAAGTTAATCCGGAGAAGTGTATTTTTGGTGTTACTTCGGGACGTTTTTTGGGTTATTTGGTTACAAAAAATGGAATTGAAGTTGATCCAGCAAAGATTCAAGCAATAACAGATATGCCATCACCCAACAACATTAAAAGTGTACAGAAATTAAATGGATGTTTGGCCGCTTTAAGCAAATTTATTGCTAGATCATCAGAACGGTACAAACCCTTTTTTGATATACTTAAGAAGAAAAATAAATTTGATTGGAACAATCGATGTGAACAAGCTTTCCAAAACATTAAAATACATCTGGCTACATTACCAGCATTACAGAAACCGCAACCTGAAGAAATATTAACTACATAGCGGCAACGGAAGATGCAATCAGCGCAGTGATGGTACGTACTAATGAGAAAATAGAAAAACCAATATATTACATCAGCAAAACCCTTAATTCAGCAGAAAGGAATTACACTAAAATCGAACAACTCATTTTATCATTGGTCTTTGCCACTCAGAAGTTACGTACCTATTTTCTCACACATTATGTTCGTGTCCCGGGCAAGGCACCGTTACAATCAGTACTAAAGAATACAGGAAAAATAGGAAGGATCGCAAAATGGAACGCCCATCTAGAACAATTCAACATCATATATGAGTTGCAAACCGCACAAAAATCTCAAGTTTTAGTTGGCTTCCTTGCAGATTTCCCGATTGAAGAAGAATATGAAATTCAAGGTCCGATAGGTGGAAAAAAAGAAATTAACTTATTTAAAACTTTTTCACTAAAATTTTCATCACTTTAATAATTCATTTTTTATTTGTATATCTATGTTAAAGGATTACCAGGATGCGAGGAAGAGGACCCACAAGATATTCTGAACTCAAAAAATTCTCAAAGGTGGGAAGTCTTTGTTGATGGGTCCCGAAATAAGGAAGGAGCAGGAATTGGCATTGTGATTACTGCACCAATGGGAGGACGAATGACACATTCATTTCTTCTTGAGTTTGAAGAACACACAAATAACATAGTAGAATATGAGTTGTGGTTCATGCTCTAAAACTCATCATCGAGCTAGGAATCAGCAATGTTCGACTCACAAGTGATTCACAATTGGTAATTCGACAAGTCGAATTAAAATATCAAACACTTGATGAAGATTTAGTACAATATAAAAACCTTGTTCAAACCTTAGCAAATCAAATCCCAAACATTATTTTTCAGCATTTGTCCCGAGACAAAAATCGACATGCTGATGCACTAGCATTCATTTCCTCCATGGTAAACGATCATAATATCACATCTATAAAAGTCGGAAGAATATATGAACCATCTATACAGATAAAAGCACTTAATAACATAGAAGAAGATGTGATAGAAGAAATTAATGATCCCGCAATACAAAATGCCCCACCTATGCCTCAACAAGTAGATGATCAACCAAATCAACCAGATTGGAGGATTCCGATTCATCAATATCTACAAGATAAAATATTGCCTTCAAATTCTAAAGAAGCGAGAAAAATTCAACTCAAATCGGATAATTACCATCTTTGGGATGGTATTTTGTATCGTAAATCATTCCTCGGGCCATTATTCCGATGCTTATCACAAAAGGAAGGATTACGGATACTCAAAGAAATACATTATGGAGATGCGGGAAACCACAGTGGAAGACGTTCAGTCGCATTAAAAGCTAAAACCCAAGGTTATTATTGGATATCCATGCTTAAGGACTCAGAAAACATGGTACGAAGGTGTGAAGAATGTCAACGATTCGCAAAGAAAAGAAAAGCACCTGCCACAAAGCTTAATTCTATACTCAGTCCATGGTCATTTGCGAAATGGGGGGTAGATATTGTTGGTCCATTAGTTGAAGGGACCAAAAAGAGAAAATATTTAATTGTGTCCACCGATTATTTTACCAAGTGGGTAGAAGCTAAAGCATTAGCTCGAATCAGAGACATCGATGTGTTCACATTTTTATTTGAAAATATCATCTGCAGATTTGGGATTCCAGCAGCCATAGTTTCTGATAATGGAAAGCAATTTCAAGGAAAGAACATTGATATGCTATTTGAAGCATTTAACATTCAGAAACACAAATCCACACCATTCTATCCCCAGAGTAATGGACAAGCTAAATCCACAAATAAAATAATTGCAACAAATTTGAAGAAAACATTGGATGGACATTACAAACAATGGTGTGAACAATTGCATAACACATTATGGGCGTATCGTACCACAAGAAAAGAATCCACTGGAGAGTCACCATTCCTTCTTACCTACGGGACAGAAGCAGTTATACCAACAGAAGTCATTCTACCTACAACTAGAACAGAAGCATGGGAGAAAAATTTAAATTCAGATTTAATGTTACAAAAGTTAGATGATTTAGAAGAAAAAAGAGAGGTGGCACTCCAGAAAATGGAAAATTATCAAAGAAAGTTGGCACGGAATTACCACAAAAAGGTCAAGTCACAAAACTTTGTCCAAGGACAATATGTTTTACGACGAATCACAGAATACCATCGGGACAAAGGTGCAGGGAAGCTCGCACCAACCTGGGATGGTCCGTACATAATACAAGCATCAGCAGGACAAGGATCATACTATCTTCGGAATATGCAAGGAGAAATCTTACAACATCCATGGAACGCACAATACTTAAAACTTTATTATCCATGATTAACAGTACAGCTATGGTGACCAATACAGGTATACAAATTTTTATTCAATACTTTATCTAATGATAAGATTTTTTATGAAGTTATACTTAAAATAACAGTCAATTCCAGGAACATCTCATTCTGGAAAACGCTACGATTGGCGACATAATCAAAATTCAATTCCAGGAACACCTTATTCTGGAAAACGCTACGATTGGCGACATAATCAAAATTCAATTACTCCAGGAACACCTTATTCTGGAAAACGCTTCGATTGGCGACACAATTATGATTCAATTACTCCAGGAACATCATATTCTGGAAAGCGCTTACGATTAGCGATACAATCGTAATATAAACAAAAAGGTAAATGTCCTTATAGAATATTAATAATTGTGAGATTATAATAAAGAAGGAATACCTAATTTATGGTTATCATTTTCAGAGTACGTTCGGGACGAACCCTGTATCTTACCCCTGGCCGGGTTTGTTTCGTATGTGTGGGATCTCGAATTACATGTTTTGAGGTATATATACTTCGATCCATTGTACTCATGAAACAATGTGATTAACTTAAAGATTTCGTAAATGTCATCTCTTATGAAGGAATAATATTAAAAGCACATCCAAGCACAATAGAAGAAATTCACAAAATGAAGTTTCCAACTAAAGTATATCAAAACTCAAGATACAAAAGGATCGGGACATAAGAAAAGAATATCAAAAGATGAAGCTATGAGCATTAGAACAAAGAACAAGTACAACTATGCTTCGGAATTGGTGCATCGGGACGGTTGAGAAGGAACCTTCGGGACAGGAGCGTGACCGTTCAATACAGAAGGATCGGCTTGAGCACGATCCAAGGAAGCATTAAATGACATTGCAATTTTTGCCTTGGCATCTTGTCTCACCCAACTTGTATAAGCACGCCCGTAATCAATTTCTGATTGAAGATCTTTAATTTTTTGGTGATATTTTTCTACTTGTTTACCCAAGCAGGATCTTTGATCTTTTTCAGCATTTAATTCCTTTAATAGCTCCTCAGATTTTGATTACTCTTTTACAATTTCCTGTTCACGAGCTTCGAGCTTAGAAGTCTCAACACTCAAACGAGTTTGCAAATCCCGAAGCTTTAGTACACTAAGAGCTACGTTCTTTTCCGAAGTCTTCAACTCTTCAGTAATATTTGTTATTGTGCTATTCGCAACATTGAGTTCAGCCTCTGCTATTGTTACTCGTGCATTAGCTTTATTGACCTTCTTTTCTAGCCCTGAAAACCAGAATAAGTATCAGATAAACCATATAATACCCTAAACAAAACAAGCATATAACTCAAGCATATACCTCTAGCTATAGACTTAAACTCTGTTTCTTTAAGAGTTAAAGTTTTCAGAGCTTCCTGATATTTCGATTCAGCTCTATTGCGTCTCCAAGTATTCAACTCAATACTATCGGAAAACTGTGCTAATTTCCCTTTAACCAATTCCATTTCCATATTTACTTCTTTTGCACGATTATTCAACTGAATCATCCTACGCTCGAACCTAAATCGGGATTCCAAGTCTCCCACTGATCCCATAAATGAAATTCAAAGCTTAAAAAAATAAATAAAAAAATAAATAAAAAATGGTACGAACCTATAGAGGTACGAACCCAAAATAGGTACGAACTAAGGGGCAAGGAACGAACCTTGATTCTGACTTTGAAGCCCTTAATTTTGATCCTCAAAATTTTGAAGTTATTGTTGTTGTTATTGTTGTTGTTCTTGATGTTGTTGTTGTTGTTGTTGAAGTTGTTGTTGAAGATAGTTGTTTTGTTGTTTGAGATTTTCATTTTCTTGCTGCAAATCATCATTTCCGCGCTTCACCATCTCTGCTTCTTTCTTGAACAATAGCTCCATCATTGTGGCCCGAGCTTTATAAAACTTATACGAAGCGAATAGGCAATCGGTGCCATATTTAAGCTGAGCAAGAGCTTGCTGCGGGAAAGAATATGATGGACCCTCTGCAATAGCCAGAGCTTCATTTAAAGAAGAAGGAGGATTTAGCGGGAACGATTGATCGTAACATTCGCTATCGAACCAGGCGTCCCGAGCATCCTCCATTGGAACAACACCAAGTGAATTCCGCAGCCTAGACATCGAAGAACTATCAGATTTCAATGAATAGGGACATGCGGAAGTATTCAGAAGTCCTTTAGAAAGAAACCACTTGAAAGCTTCGTCCTCATCACCAACAAGGTTGATTCCTTCATTCATTCTCATATTTAGATCCACTTCAGAGAAGGACCTTTGAGCAGAATGTTCAGCATCAGGCATGTCAACATCGGCCCTATCAGCATTAGTGGAAGAATGAACCAATGTCCCGATGGGTGCATTTGATTCATGAATGACTCCAGAAGCATTTTTATCTACAAGGAGGTTCGGGACATTAGGGACATCTGTAAATGAAGTACTAGGAGCTATGTTTTCAACATCCGCTTCTTCAGTAACTTCATTTGTCTTTTCTTCTACAATAACATCAACAACAACATTTTATTCTTCAATATTTTCTTCAACAATAACAGCATCATTCACTTCTTCCATATTTTCCTCTTCAACAGCAATATCATCTGCTTCTTCTTGAGGTAATCCAGTAAAAACTGTCATTGTACCACTATTTGAAGCGATTGGCTCTATGTCGAAGTTATAAGGAAGGGGAGAAAAGGAATCATAGAAGCCGGTAGGAGCAGCAGTAGTAGGAACAGCTTCAGAAATAGATTGAGCTATTGGAGGCTGGTCCGAAGAAATAATTGGCTCCCCCACGCTAACAGGAACATCATCAATGATGACGCGCTGTCCCGAAACTTCTGCTTGGACCGAACCTTCAACGTTCTGTCCCACAGCTAAGATAAGAGCGGAACTGCTATTCCCTTCAACAAAGCAATCTCTAATCTCCCCTTCTTCTACTTCATAAGGGTACAACGGTCTTTTTGGTTTCTTTTTCTTCTTCTCAGGGAGAAACAATTTTCGTTTCCCCTTACCTTCAATAACTTCTTCCTCAACTCTTTGCCTACCTTCAACGATCTGAATACTGAGGCTTGGGCAAGGAGGAGGAACTTCGGTTTGAAGTTCGGAATCGGGTTCAACCTGAAGCACAAACATTTGTCCCGTAAGAAAAAATTCAATGGTAGTTCGGGACAATACTAAGAAAAAGAAGAGTATGAACCTTATATTCAAACTTGTAGTCATCAAATTTTAACCGCCAAGGACAATAGCTAGGGAAACGTTTACGAACCCTTTGAATTTCATCTTTGGAGATGTTACCAAAAACCCAAGGACCTTCAATTATAATTGGAGTACGATACCACTTATAGTCATGATCTTGACGAATTCTTTCTTTTGTGGAAAATCAATTTTGGTAAATGGAATAAACTTGATTTTGGATCGTCAACCTCATATAATAAGGGAAATCCCGTAAGACACTTACGAACAGGGCTAACGCTCCACTTCACAAAATTCCTGATACTGACACCATCTCCGTATGTAGAATGAAAATTTTCAACTGTATAATTTTCACGTTCTACAAAATTTGGAACGTAACAAGTAAGATTAGTTCGCCCTTTACTTCGGAGGCTACACTCATCAAGGATACGCCACCAATTTCCGTTATATTGTGTAATGGATCGAGCTTGACCATGAGGAGAATCACCGCGAGATGCAAGAACTTCAAATTGGAAAGGATTTTCTTCTTCATATAGTGGGACACGAAGTCCGGCCTCTAAAGCACCAGCTGAAATTAATAAAATATGGAAAGAATAGTTAAAGCTATGAATTGCTCCTAAAGTCAGTACATCATTATTTTTGTCATAGAATGAGACTTTAAATCCCTCAAGAGCATGTCTTCTCTTAAAATCCTCAATATTCATCGACCGATAACTATAAGTGGCATGAGCCCGCTTAATTCTGGGGGCAGGACTGGTAGTTATAGAAGCATCAAGAGCTGGGTTACGAACAGACCGAGACACATCATATCTAGAAGAAGGAATTCTTGAAGGTCTTCCGGTTTCTTGGTGATCACCAGCAACATTGGGATTTCTGGAAGACATAATGTTTTTATCTGAAAAGAAAATTTCAAAGGATCAATGTATGAAGGAATCATCATAGATCATAAAGAAACAATCATAAAAATCAAAAGCAATTATCAGTTCAATCATACCTGTTAAAAGCTAATCATGGTTAAATATCAAAATAATATACTGGAGGTTAAAATCCTCAATATACATGGAGAAAGAAGATAAACAATTACTTGATCAAAAGTAGAATAAATGTGGTTGATGCTAAAAGCTCCTGAACAGTTGGGAGAACGAAAGTATTTGAAAATTTCAAGGAAGATAAAGAGCAGCAACTTTAAGAGGTAAAGACAGAAGTGGAAAAGACTGCATCGTATTTAAAGAAAAGAATAGAAACCGCCACAATTTGAAAAGGTGTTAATCCAGGCAAAGATTTGATTTCCTCTAAAAAAGGTAACAGACACAAACGTGATAATAGAAATTACTGCATGTGAAAAACTCGCATAACGTGCGAAAAGAAGTAATGGTAAAACAAAAGGTAATAATTATTCTTCTACTTTTTCCAAAACCTTGGATCAACCGTTGAAAGTTTTTGAAAAAAGAAGAAGAAGGGGGCAAGTTGTTAGGAAATAAAAGGAGGACGACACGTGTAAGATGATTAAGGAAAGAAGCAGTGGTTCTAAGAAGAACGAGAAGCACACAATCAAAACCGTAAAAAGATCGAGTAAATGACAGATGTGAAAGACTGAATAAATCCCTACATGATTGACACATAAGATCGGGAAAGTAGTATCACACTGATCGAAACAGATAGCATTAAATGCTTATTGAATGGGAAAGTAAGAGTAATAAATGAACATGGAACGTGAAAGTAAAGGCAATAATTACTTTCTTACTTTAACCACATGATTGACACCTATGATCGGGACAAAGATGATTCTCAAAGAACGAAGAGTATGTGTTAATCATACAAGGTAACGGACCAAAAAAGAAGAGCATGACCTGTCAACCATACAATCATCCCGATCTCCAGATAATAAGGAGAACGAAAGAAGGTATCGGGAAAAGAGGGACTCATTAGATAATCTATAAATAGAAGAGATTATTCAGCAGAGAGGGGGTCGGAAAATTGAAAGAAGAATAGGCTAAGGAAGAGTAATCAGAGAAGAAAGAAAAGATCATTAGGTATGTATTTATTGAGTAAGATACTATTTAAAAGTTTCACTATCATGATTCATCTTTTATACTTATAAAGATTATGAATTAGATATTGAATTAGAGACTGTAATTTGATCAAATGTTTGATAAGTAAATAAATGGTTAATTTAAACCTTTCTAATTAATTGATTTTAAAGAGGATTCTGTGTATCAAAATGTTAGTTAAAATCTTTCTATTTACTGTATTTTATCAAATTATTGGTTGTTCATGTCAATGGGAATTTTGGCATAAACAGGTTCATCTTGACAGCCTCAACCTTCAATCAATCATCACAAACTCCATTAACCATTCACAATTTTACTACCAGCCACCGAATACCATTTCCATCAGTTTCGAGTTCATTGCAGCCACCTTTAACAGACTCACTGCCTATCTCGTTGATTTGAGTCCATCATGATAATCACCCTCTCGATTGCAGCAAAGCTCAGGTACAGTTGAGAACCCAAATTCGAACAGTAAGTTTGTTGAAGAAGATGGCAGCCCTTAATAATGCATATGGTGCCCTTATAACTTTTCAAATATTGGCATCCCTGAGTAAATACGCTGATGTCTTTATAAATTCCCTTGAAACATGTCTTCCCCATAACGTACGATGGGTTTCCAATAGCAATTGCACTTGAAATGACCAATTTGCCCTTGATTCTCGTTTTGATCATAACTTTTTCATACGAAGTCGGAATGACTTCGTTCTTTCTCCGTTGGCTTCGTTTATTCGTCCTCTACGAAATGATGATAATAAATCCTGACTTTGGAAGAGTGCCACCTTGTATTTGACCCTTCTTCACTTGTAGCACTTCTTTTGGATGATTTCACCTTATAACAGATAACTAAACAAAAACAAACGTAATATACAATAATTCACAAGAAACCTAGCAAATACTAGCATGAAATTGACATTTTAAATGTGTAAAATATGTACTTGTCATGCGTCCTCAAGGGACGCGCCACAATCAAGCGTTAGCATCAAAAGCGCTAACTCATCACGTCGCGTTCTCAAGGGAAGCGTTGTAGAAAGCACCAACTTCTAGCTAACTAGGTCGCGTCCCAAAGGGACGCACTACAAAAGATCCAACGCGCTAACCTTCTCTAGGTCGCGTTCCCGAGGACGTGGCACACTTCATGCCAACGCGTTGGCCTATTCTAGGCCGCGTCCTCAAGGACGCACCACTCAAGCCCTAGCTAACTTAGGCAGTGTCCCCAAGGGGCATTCCGTACTCAGCGTTAGCATCAAAAGCGCTAACTCATCACGTCACGTCCTCAAGGGACGCGCTGTACAAAGCGCCAATACGCTACTAACCTAGGTCGTGTCCTCAAGATACGCGTCATACCTAAGCGCCCAACTCTAGCTAACTTAGGCCATGTCCCATGAGGATGCGCCATTCCTTTGCGCTAAAAGCACCAACTTAATTTAGGCCACGTCCCTTGGGCATGCACCATTGTTTTGCGCTCTGCTCAAAGTGCTAACTTTGCGCTACCTCAGAGTGCTAGCCTTGTATAGGATGTCTCCCAAGGGACTCACCATACTTTCAAATGCTAGCCTAGTGCTAGCGCTAGCCCTATTTGGATCTCTATCAAACCTTATTCCTAACTGCGCCACGACTGTTCCTTAAGAACCTTTAGGCAACCTTGACTTCGAGCATCTTCCAAATTTATGCCAAGTCACTTCTAACCTAACATATGCCCATTAAAATACCATGTTATTCCTTAGATGGTGCATATCCACCAAATTTACCAAACTCGACACTAATCAGTCTGATTACCAAGCTAGTGAGTTGTACAACTTGCCTCACCTACTTAGCAAGTCATTGACTTGACTTGACCTAGTCAAAAGTGATAGTCCACGACTCCACTATTCCCACGAGGTATCAAATACAACACATGGGGAGATTCTCAATGGGGTATTGGTCTGGCGGTTTACATAAATCGTGCATTGTGGCAACACATCCACGAACAAGAAGGTAACGAGTAGTGGGACGGTTACAAGGAAGTTGAGAGAGCGAAGAGTAGTGGTCATACAAGTCCTACTTATTTTTAGGACATGACTCCACTACGATATTACCAGACATTTGTTTTCACCTTAAAACAATTGTATGTCTACTTATATTCCGTAGCAGAATTAAGAATACAATCTCTACAAATTACTACAGGCATTCTAAACTGATCCTGTAGTCTCTTTAACATTCACAATATTTATATCGTATCGAATCAGTCTCAAGTCGCATAAATTCCACGCCTGAATTCCTTGAACACGTGTCGAATGCGCATCGATGTTTCAATAAAATTTATCAAATATGGGAATAGCTAATGCTTGATTCCCAAAGACACATTTCAGCTTAAGCCCTATTCGCAAAGAACACATCACAATTTTCTTTCCTGGCCCTAAAATATGTCATTTTAGCATTTTACTCTGGGATATGTCACAAGTTATGCGCCATTCCTCCGGAACGCACCACCGTCGAGAAACAATGCCCCAGAGACACTTCAAAAAATGGCGCAGACTAGTTCGAACAAGACGCACCCCAGAGACGTGACAGAAGTCAATGGCGCTGGCTAAGACCAGCACCAGCTTCTATAGAGACTCGTCTCTATGGACCCGTCACAACAATGGCGCTGGCCAGCCTCCAAAAGGACACGTCCCTAGGGACGCATCACAGCAAAAGGGCACTAAATTAAGCCAGCGCCAACCCTATTTTTCGATGCGTCCCCAGGGACGCGTCACTAGCTTCTTAGTCGTTAGCACTAGCTAGCGCCAACCTACTCCTAAGACGCGTCCTTATGGACGCGCTATATAATTTCTTAGGCGCTGGCCTAGTGCCAGCGCAAGACTATTCTTAAGACGCATCCCAGGGACGCGTCACTACTTTGCGCTAGCCCAATGCCAACATCAACCCTATACGATTGTTCGACAAGTCTTTTGCACAAGTTTCCGAAAATGCGCCCCGAATGGTCTCTTGAAACTTTTACACAACCTTGGCTTCAAGTATTTCTATATTTACGCCAAGTCACTTCCAAGTTGATATTTTGCCACTAAAATTATGCCATGTTACTCCTAATCTAGTAAATGACCACTAAACTTATGACATTCGACACTAATCAGTCTGATTACCAATCTAGTCAATTGTGCAAATTGCCTCACTGACTTAGCAAGCTACTGACTTGACTTAAAAAAAAATAGTAGTCCATGGCTCTATTATTTCTACGAGATATCAAATATAACACATGGGGGGATTCTCATTGGGGTACTGGTCTGGCGGTGTACGACAATCGTGGGTTGTGGCAACACATCCACGAGCAAGAAGGTAACAAGTAGTGGGACAGTTATAGAGCAGTTAAAAGCACGAGGAGTAGTGGTTATACAAGTCATCCCTATTTTTCGGACATGACTCAACTACAATCTCCACCAATAGTTACTCCTCCACTTCTGCTGTAACTTCCACCACTTACGAGAAATCAGTGAGTCTTCTTTAAAATATAAATAGATTCATCTATTTAAGAGACAAGATATACAGAATCAACGATCTATCCCAGAGATAATCCATTCTTAAAATAAACACTACAATTACTCATCACACTGAGATTTCTCAACCTTCTTTGATTCCCTCCCTTAATACCTACCCAATCTTCTTCACCTTTGTGATCGAAGCAGGACGTGAACGACCATTTGTTGGTTTAGGCTCGTCCTATTCGAGCTTGATCTCTTGAACCTACCTGAAAGTACCATTCTGTATTACATTTATTTTCTCCCTAAAACAATGGCCTACCTTAGTTCAATCATACATGCATCCCCCCATAGCGATGCAGGCCGCGTAATTAGGTATTTTAACATGCAGAAAATGGCTTTGAGAAAGGATGTGGAATGGGCTTTTGGAATCCTGAAGCGGAAGTTCGCTAGCATTTGTGGATCATATCGTGGTTTAAGTGCTCGTAAAATACAGAAGACTATGTTGACGTGCATCATTATGCAGAACATGGTCATTCAAGAAACCAGGCGTAATAAGGATTGGACTAAGCACCCTGATGAAGATTTGAGGCCTTAGGATATACCGGCAAAAGGGGTACCTGCAAAGAACTATCATCCAATGACTAATCACATTCAAGAAGCAAATTTGTACGACAAGTTATTGGAAGATAGTTTAAATTTTTTGTGTAATATTTACTTAAATTACGTGGATGGAGTGCAACAACTATTTTTTTTAACAGTTGTCAATATGAATAACGTGGAGTGCAACGACTATTATTTTTAACCGTTGGCAATATGGATGACGTGGAGTGCAAAGGATATTTTTATAACAGTTGGCAAAACTATAGACGTTGGCGGCTCTCAACTTATCTCATATATATATATATACCCCTCCCAAATATAAATCACATCTCGCACAAATTTTTTATACATACTCTCTCTTTCACTCTATCATCACTCTAATCTCACTCTAATTTCTTGAAATATGGCTCAACCTAAGTTTACTCAAGAAGAAGATTCATCACTTTACTGAAACTACGCAGTGTGCTATACGGACAGATGTGCAGAACGACGATAAAATGGTTTAGTGAGTCAGAGTTATTAGACTAGCATTCATGAAAACTTTTACGCTGATACCGGTAACCCTTATAACTGTAATATAGCAACGTTGTTTTTACGATTTCAAAAAATAAAGCGACGAGTAGTAGAATTTATAGCTTTAGTTCGGATTGTCAATCGATATCGACTTAAGGGTGAAACCGCTAATGAGATTGATGCGATATCTTATAGGTAATGGTGGAAATGGAAAGGAAAGAATTTCAAATACGAATCTTGTTTCCATATCCTTAAGAAGTTTCACATTACCCATTCGAATTATTAATTTTTTTGCACTGTTAAGTTGTTTGCATTGTGATGCAGACGAGCAAGTTATAGCCTATTTGGAGGCAAAAAACCCGAGTGTCGTAATGTAGCTCAAGAGGGTTCCATTTGATTGTTAACGGGACAACGATCAAGACATGAAACTTCGTATCATGGTCTTCATATTTTAGCTAAATTCCATCGTTTAAAGCTTCAAACAGGCGTTTTTGCTATTTTAGGAAAGTTTTTGTTTTATTAATAACTTCTTCGTTATGGGTCTGTTTGGGTCGGCGTTTGCGGAAAATAGTTTTATTTTAAGAGTACTTTCATTATTTTAGGTCAACCAAAATTTTCCTATAATAGCAAATTAGGGTTTAAGTCGGTTTATTGAGTTTTTTCATCCTTTCTTGTTGCACAAGTTAGGGTTTTTCCCAAAGTCTATTTAAGAGTCTTCAAGTTATTGTTCTAGACAGTTGAATTTGATTAATAAAATTATTTTCTTAAACTTGTTCAATTTTAATTCTGATTTTTATTTACAGACGGGAAACCGAGGTCTAAATAATTATCTCTGTTCATAGTCGTTATTCCTAAAAATAATTTGAGGTTTGAACAAAATTATCTTTTTCTTTCTTTTCAATTATATCTGATGCATCAGTTCTTGCCAAACAAAGCGCATTACAGAATAAGTCCTGGATCAAGCTTGCCAAACAAAGCGCATTACATAATAAGTCCTAAAGAGCATGAAGAACTTCGTCGTCAATAAGAAGACTTGTTATAAAAGGGATTGATCCGACATAGTCATAGTCCATGTGCAGTTCCGGCCTTGCTGATCCCAAATAAAGATGGTACGTGGAGGATGTGTATTCACAGTCGTGTTATCAACAAAATCACAGTCAACTACCGTTTTCCTATTCAAAGGTTGGATGACTTGTTAGATCAGTTGAGTGGAGCGAAAGTGTTTAGCAAGCTAGATTTGAAAAGAGGATACCATCAGATAAGGATTCGTGAAGGTGATGACTGGAAAACTGCTTTTAAAACTCGAGATGGTTTATATGAGTGGCTGGTTATGCCATTCGGTTTGACCAATGCACCTAGTACATTCATGCGTACTATGAATAAAATACTGAGACCTTTTATCGGTGCTTTTGAAGTTGTTTATTTTGATGAAATTCTCGTTTATAGTGCTAATATGGACTTGCATGTCCAACATCTTCGCGAAGTGCTTTCTGTGTTACGCAGGGAGAAACTATTTGCATCCATTAAGAAATGTTCCTTCATGACAGATCAAGTTTTGTTTCTCGGTTACGTTGTGACCAAGGATGGGATCAAAGTAGACGAGTCCAAAGTTGAAGTTGTAAAAAAAAATTAGACTAAACCTACTACTTTGCACGAGGTAAGGAGTTTATATGCTTTTGCTTCTTTTTACCGATGTTTTATTCCCCAATTCAGTACCATTATGGCTCCAATCACTGAATGCAGAAGGGAAGTTTTCATGGTTTGATGAATCCTTTGAAGCTGTCAAGACAAAGCTAATTACTGCACCACTGTTAGTGTTACCAGATTTCAGTAAGTTGTTTGAATTACATTGTGACGCATCAAAAGTGGGGATTGGAGATGTTTTGAGTCAAGAAGGACGTCATGTAGTTTATTTCAGTGAGAAGTTGAATAGTTCTAATCTCAACTATATATAGTACCGATGTGGAGTTCTATGCAATAGTTCAGGATTTGAAACATTGGCGTCATTATTTTATTCATAACGAGTTCATAATGTTTTCTGATCATGATTCTTTAAGAACATCAATAGTCAAGAACAACTTTCTTTTAGACAAGGTAAGTGGGCTGGTTATCTACAGGAGTTCACTTTTGTGCTGAAACACAAAGTTGGATCGCAGAATCAAGTTGTTGATGCCTTAAGTCGCAGGAGTCTGTTACTCAATACTATGAGAACTGAGGTATTAGATTTTGATTCATATTCTGATCTTATTTTAACTGATCCATATTTTGCGAAGATTGTGAATTTCTCAATACAGGAACAAAAAGTGACTACCATATGCATGATGGTTTTCTCTTCAAGGGAAATCAATTATGTATTCCAGATTCAAATCTCCGAGTGAAGATTCTCAAAAAGTTACATGATGAAGGACATATGGGTAGGGACAAGACTTTTTAACTTGTTTAGAAGTCGTACTATTATCCTACAATAAGACGTGAGGTCGGAAGCTTTGTTGATAGATGTCGAATCTGTCAAACATCAAAGGGAAAAGCATTTAATGCAGTTTTGTATATGTCGTTTAAAGTTCCAAGCCATCCTTGGGCATATTTGAGTATGGATTTCGTATTGGGTTTACCAAGGACTCAACGGGGTAATGATTCAGTATTTGTAGTGGTTGAACATTTTTATAATTTGGCACACTTTATTTCTTGCAAGAAGACTACTAATGCATTAAAGGTAGCTGAATTATTCTTCCGAGAAAGATATCGTCTACATGGATTGCCAAGTACCATTATATCTGATCTAAACATAGGATTTTTGAGTTATTTCTGGAAGACTTTATGGAAGTTAGCTAAGACAAGGCTTAATTTCAGTAGTGCATTTTATCCTCAGAGTGACGGACAAACAGAAATGGTGGATCGTTCATTGGGTGATATACTGCGATGTATGGTTGGAGAAAATCTGAAGAGTTGGGATCATAAATTTTGTCAAGATGAGTTTGCGTTTTAATCGCTCTGTAAACTATAGTCTAGGTATGAATCCTTTTGAGGTTGTTTATGGATACAACCCACGAGCACCAGTAGATTTAGCACTTGTTTCTGATTTGAGGAGAATTGAAGCTCGAGATGAAAAGCGTATCCAATAATTGCAACAGGTTCACAAGTTGGCTAAAGAACATTTATTGCGGGTTAATGAGAAGTATAAGCAGGTAGCAGATATAAAGCGCAGAGATATAAATTTTAAAGTGAAAGATTTTATGTGGGCTTATGGATACATTTATGTGTCTTATTTAGTCTCATATTTATATTACTGTTACTCATCTTTTGTATTAATATTGTCATTTTATTCTGTTTGTAGGTATTTTTAGAGGAGTAAACTTTTGTGGAATTTTGGATTAAAAAGTGTTAAAGGCACCCATGAAAAATACTGATAAAGGCACCCACCTTCAATTTGAATTCAAAAACAGGCGTGAAACTATTTCCTCTCGATGTAAAGTGCCTGTATGAATTAAAAACGAGAATTATCGGAGATTTTTGGTTTTTGAGATAAGAATATTCTTGCCTTACCAAAACAAAGAGTTGTACACAAATTAAATACGTGAAATCCATAAGAATCTCGTTGGATACACTCTCAGACTTTATTTGGCAAGATATTTTCTCAAGTTGATTAAGGAAACAAAATAACAATTAAGGCATCAACATCAAAGGTAGTTTCTTAACGAAGGCAACAATATTAAGTTCATGTTGTACTCGTTCGAAAGAAAATCAAGAAGAAAATCACCGAGATTTTCTTTCTCATCAAGAATAAGATCTGCCGAAATTAAAAGCATTGATTACAAGATATTTTTGAGATTTGGAAGCTTGGTTGTTGTTGTAGTATATAAATAAGTCAAGAGAAACAAATCAAGGGGGGGCTATCTCTAGCTAGAATCGAAATCAAAAAAATCAAAAAATCAGGAAAAAAATTCATGATCGTGATAAAGAAGATGAAGAAATCGTTGCTAAAAGGTTGAAGCTTCCGTGGCCAAAAAGTTAAAGATTCTGTTGCTAAAGCTTTTAACTTTGTAATATTTATCTTCAGTTTACAACACTACCTTGTAACAGCGAGTCTGTAAAGTCAATACACCGTTGCAAACTCGCTGCTTTTATTATTTTTTCTTCTTTTCACCTTTGTAAACACTTTTGAGCCATGAATCATAATTTTGAGCAAGTGATTAATATGAGGAGCTAAACCTCTTTGCTGAGGCGACATAGGAAGCCATTGTTCCAAGAAAAGTGGTATATTTCTATTTTAATTGATTTTTGTAATTTCTTTTATGATTATTTCTTTTGATTAAAAATTGATTTAAGGGTTTTTATTAAAAAGTTGTGATTTCTTTTGGTAGAGCATGCTTAGCCTAGGGTTTTGATGTTCTATACTTTTGATTTACAATTGTTACTTTGAAATCTACTTTTACAACATATTAGAATCACCTTTAAACGTAAAGAATTCCATGAATATTGATTAAATTGAATCACTTTAATTGGTTAATGGTGAAATCCATAACCTCAGTATTTTTGAATATTACTTTCATCTTTTGTGTATATTTTCTAGTTTGAAATTAGTTTGTTAAATCTAAAATCAATCTTCACAAGTTCGAGAGTTTGAAACCCGTTTTTACCACCATCTACAAAACACATCATCTTTTAGCGCCGCCGACGTGGACTTGTTTTTAGATTTGTTTTTAGTTTTTTTAGGTTAGTTAGTTTAGTTAGATTTTTATTTTTATCTATTCTATTTTATGTTTTTGGGTAATTTTCTTTGTATTACAGGTTTTGGATCAAAAAAAATTGGGGCCAAAGATTATATTGATTGATTAAAGACTTGGACTCAAAGATAAATCGAAAAGAACAGAAAAAGAAGACAAGATTTTTTTATTATTTTTTTTAGTTAATTTTTCATAATTTTTTTAGGGTTTTTATTTTTCTTCTTATAAATTGTATTAGGAAATTCTTATTATTTTTGTAATTATTTTAGGTATTTTTCTGTTTTTTCTTATTTTTGGACTTTGGACCTTTGGACTTTTGGACATTATTTTTATTTTTAAACCCTACGGAAGGGTAATTAAATATAAACTGCACAGGGAAGGACGACAATTGCGATATTGTCTCTTCCCCTCGGGTTCGTACACTGGCATAAGATTCGGTGGCTGAGTCGGCTTCAACGATTCATCGCCCGTCTGGAACGGGAGGTAAGTCTTTAACCACCCACGAATCCCCTGTCAGTGGATTTTCTGGACGCCTTTGTAATGCATATATGTTGAGGACTTGAATACGGGATTATTTTATCTTGGTAAAGGGAAAGGACTGGCCATATAAGATAAAGACTCGGACTTCATCGCCGTTTCCTTCTTGCCCTCTTTAGGATCACGTTACCAAACACGAACATAAGCTTAAAATTTTGACTAGAAAGAGAACGATAGGGTAACGAGCTTATAAGAAAGTCATTCAAAATTAATGTATTGGTTACTCTGTTAGCCTAACCCAAAGTCCAGGAAGATTATTTTAAGTAGATTCGAGCAGCCTTGTAACCCAAGGAAACGTTGCCAAAGAGGCAGGGTTATCAAAGCTCCTTAGAGATTATCCTGTTTCTATTCGACTTAATCTAATTCGGATCGTTCAAAGAGATTTGATAAAACTGTAATTAGTTGCCTTTTGGAAGAATAGAAGATGGTCTAGAAACAATCTAAGTTGAGCCATCATGCTTTTTGTTTGCTAGATTCAGTAGGTTTGATTTGGTTGAGTCGAATTTGTTTGTGTATGTTTAGAACCCCCTTCCTGTTAGGATTTATTTTCTTAGGTTTTTGTAAATATATTAGGAATTTTTTGTCAGAAAATGTCGAACTGGTATTATGAGGACCAATACAATGAATATCTGACTGAATTTCAAAATAGACATTATCCATACTATCAACATAGTGTGAATAGTAGTCGGGACCACCACCAACCTTTCGGAGGTTATTGCTCATACCAAGGTGATCCCAATTACTATTCGTACATACACCCGTCTTATGAACATAAAAATGAGCAAAATTCGAGTTCTTTGTCTTGGAGGGATGCCCTAAAGCAGATGCGGCCTAGTACTCCTTATAATAAACCTATTATGTCTCTAGAAGAATCATTGAAGCAGTTGCGATCTAGTACTCATCATGAACCTATTATGCCTCTAGAAGAATCACTCAAGAAGTTATCTGAGATGAAACATAGGTTTGAATTAATTATAAGAGGAACAAATAATAGTCCAACTCTTTCTCTAGAAGAATCACACGAGCAGTTGCGATCTAGTACTCCTTATGATCCATTTGTTTCTCTAGAGAATTCCTTTAAGGAGTTGACTAAGGATATAAGAAGGTTCGTATTAAGTATGGCGGGAACAATTAGAAGTCCAACTCTTTCTCTAGAAAAATCCCTCAAGCAGTTAACTGAGCATACAAATATGTTCGCATTAAGTGTGAATGAAAGTCTTGCAAAGAATAATATTGCTCAAAATAATATTAATTGCCAACATAGTGCTACCCTTGATAATTATTCACATATTCAAGAGGACGAGGATAAAATTGGTAACACTACTTATTTAGACGAGGTTCAAACATCTTCATATTATTATGATGATGAGGATAATATTGACGAAGAACTTGAAATATACAGGTAGAGTGATCAAGAAATTGTCACTCCAATTTTGCTTCATGATGATAGTGTTATTTTTAGTTTAAATCCTAATAATTTTTTAATGATTTATTCACCTATTCAAACGGAAAAGGATTTGACTAGAGATACCACTGTTTTAGACGATGTGGAATTTTCTTGTTTTGAAGCCGATAATGGTTTAGAGGAATGGGTTTATCCTGAGAATATTGTTTTAGAGTATAGCGATTTAGAAACAATAGTTTAGGTAACAAAGATAAACCCGTAGAGATTTTAAATATGAGTGAGGATGCACCACCTGATTATAACCTAGAAGAAACAATTGACCATTTTCAGGAATCTGACGATCTAGAAATTAGGAAAATTGTGACTAGTCTATCTAAGGACACTGAAAACTCTAAGTTTGGGGGTGACTATCATTCTCCCTCTGCTTTACCTTTGACTCTTAGAAATGTCCCTAACTTGGGACTTGACTTATGCACCTCTACCATTCTACAAGATCATCTTCAAACTAGATTCCCTAAGCCTTTTGATGTCCAGATTGAAGTTCAGTTGTTAGAAACCCATCCTATGGTCGATGTGGTTTACCTAGGAAATAATACCAAGATTGACTTTGTTTTCCCACCAAAATATTTTTCTTCCATATGTGGGAATGTTTGAATTTCAATTGTGTCAGTTATTAAGTTTTGAGACTAAGCCTAATTACTTTAGGAGATTAGAATCGACACATTTGCTTAAGAAAGACCACCATTTTCATAGTAGTCAAATGTGTAGGTCAAATATGATTGACTTTGAGGATCCAAAATTATTTAGGTTATTATTATGTGTCTTAAATTTATTAGTTGAGTTTTTCCAGAATCTACAACCTGATCCCGCGGATCCTGCAGATGAGGAAATTCAGCCTAAAGAGATTTATCTAGACCCTTTCATAGAGCCCGAACCTGAACCTCAACTAGATGTAGTTGTCTTAAACAAGACACTAGATAGGGATAAGGTTGTACTCTGTTTGTTCACTTTCTGGGCCTGCTGCAGTTTCCTTCTATTTTAAAAAATATTATTTTATTCAGATGACCCACATTTGTTCAGACTATTGATATATGATTTTATGAGGTGACTAATTCTTTCTCAGTCAGGATGAAGACTTTAAACTTAGTACTTATTGGGAGGTAACCCATGCGACACGGTAATATTTTTCCTTAACTCGTTTCCTTCTATTGGTAACATTTTATCCTTGTTCATGTTTTTAATAATCCATCTTTAGAACATCGAGGACAATGTTAGATTTACGTTTGGGGGTACGGGAGAAATTTTTAGTGAAATATGAAACTCTAAAGTCTAGAAACTTGTGAACAATTCAGGATGACACTAAACATTCTAGGTAGATGGAAACTTAGCTTTTTTTCTATATGAATTGGTGTGCCTAGCTAAATGGTCTATTCATAAAAGGGTGCCTAGCTTAGGTGTTAGAAATAACATGATAGTTGTCACCATATTTCAGAGTCTATCTCGACCATATCACCTTCTGTTTTTATTTTTGTATTTTTTTGTATTTCTATAAGTGATTTGGTGGGACACCAGTATCGGATTACTATCATCGCCAGGATGAATAGAGTGTTTGAGATCAATCCCCATTATTGTATTATTTAGACCATTATTTAAAAAAAAAATCGAGCATTGACACTTTGGTAGCAATATGTGTGGTCTCCCTGTCTCCGTCACCTAAGCAAGCGTGGAAAGCAGGATCCATGATAACTATCATGTAAGATATTGATGAGGAGCATGTGCTTGGATTCATTTGATCCAATCATGTTTTCAGTACATTTAAAAATAATAAATAATTATTTTATTTTTTGTAAATTGACCGCTGAGACCTTTGTATATACCAGCTGTGTCGATATTATTATAAGGAGTAAGACTAGTTGGGGCGTATCTCAACCCATTAGGATTCATCCTGGCACTGACCTTCAGACAGATATGGGAAACACCGTTCACCTTAGTCAACACGCGCAAACTCCATTTTTTCTATATCCATCTTCTAAATCTTTTCATGTGATTGAACTTTGATAGATTATGAGTATCGTGGTTGAACGACTATCTAAGTAGAGCTTTGTTTTCTTATATATGAATTTTAGTATGCTTGAGTGCAAACTCGTGTACAACAATTGGACTCATAAAGGGTAATGATTCCCATAGCCGAAGAATTTAGTTTGCCAACTAAATAACTTGTCTGGTGTTTACCCTCAATCGTTCACATGTAGCTAGGGTTAAGAGTAAAGTTTTTGTGGGTATACCTCTTTTAAACCCTCACGAGACAAAACTCGTCCACTAGGGACACCTAGGGGTTTAAAGGCTTATTGCACACGTAAGTGCAATCGTGATGCCTGCGAAAGTGAGTTAGGATTTTTTTTATTTTCTAGATTAGATTTGCTCGAGGACTAGCAAATAATAAGTTTGGGGGTATTTGATAAACACATTTACGTGTCTTATTTAGTCTCATATTTATATTGCTATTACTAAGCTTTTGTATCAATATTGTCTTTTATTATGTTTGTAGGTATTTTTGGAGGATTAAAATTTTGTGGATTTTTGGCTTATAAAGTGTTAAAGGAACCCATGAAAAATACTAAAGGCACCGACAAGAAGATGATAAAGGCACCCATGCCTTGGTTCATGGCAACCTTCAATTTGAATTCAAAAACAGACATGAAACTATTTCCTCTCGATGTAAGGTGCCTGTATGAATTAAACACGAGAATTATTGGAGATTTTTGGTTTTTGAGACAAGAATATTCTTGCCCTACCAAAACAAAGAGTTGTACACAAATTAAATACGTGAAATCCATAAGAGTCTCGTGTGGTACACTCTCGGACTTTATTTGGGAAGATATTTTCTCAAGTTGATTAAGGAAACAAACTAACAACTAAGGCATCATCACAAAATGCAGTTTCTTAACAAAGGCAACAATATTAAGTTCGTGTTGTACCCGTTCGAAATAAAATCAAGAAGAAAATCACCGAGATTTTCTTTCTCATCAAGAATAAGATCTGCCGAAATTTTAAAAGCATTGATTACAAGATATTTTCTAGACTTGGAAGCTTGGTTGTTGTTGTAGTATATAAAGAAGTCGAGAGAAACAAATTAAGGGGGGCTGGCTCTGGCCATAATAAAAGAAATAAAAAAATCATAAAATTTGTTCATGATCGTGATGAAGAAGATAAAGAAATCGTTACCAAGTTGAAGCTTCCGTGGCCAAAACGTTGAAGATTCTGTTGCTAAAGATTTTAACTTTGCAACATTTATCTTCAGTTTGCAACACCTACCTTGTAACAGCAAGTCTGTAAAGCCAATACACTGTTACAAACTCACTGCTTTTATTAATTTCTCTTCTTTTCACCTTTGTAAACACTTTTGAGCCACGAATCATTATTTTGAGCAAGTGATTAATATGGGGAGCTAAACCCCTTTGCTGAGGTAACGGAGGAAGCCATTGTTCCAAGAAAAGTGGTATATTTCTATTTTAATTGATTTTTGCAATTTCTTTTATGATTATTTGCTTTGATTAAAAATTGATTTAAGGATTTTTATTAAACGGTTGTGATTTCTATTGATAAAGCATGCTTAGCCTAGGGTTTTGGATGTTCTATACTTTCGATTTATAATTGTTACTTTAAAATTTTACTTTTACAACATATTAGAATCACCTTTAAACGTAAAGAATTGCATGAATATTGATCAGATTGAATCACTTTAATTGGTTAATGGTGAAATCCATAACCTCAGTATTTGTGAATATTAATTTCATCTTTTATTTATATTTTCTAATTTAAAATTAGTTTGTTAAATATAAAATCAATCTTCACAAGTTCAAGAGTTTGAAACTCATTCTTACTACCATCTACAAAACACATCATGGGCAATATTAACAAAGGATCGTTTCTCTGTGGGTGAGTATAACAAACTGAAGGCACGAAAGATTGGTCCAGTGAAAATTATTGCTAAGATTAATCCAAATGCCTATAAGTTGAAGTTGCCTAGCCATATCCGTACTACTGATGTTTCTAATGTCAAACACTTAGTGTCGTATCATGGAGATAATTCAGATGACGAAGATCAATAAAATTCGAGGGAGGATTTCTCTCAACCCCATGAGAATGATGCAGACGAGCAAGCTATAGCCTATTTGGAAGCTAAAACCCCGAATGTCGTAATTTAGCTCAAGAGGGGTCCATTTGATTGTTAACGGGACAACGATCAAAACATGACATTTTATCTCATGGTCTTCAGATTTTAGCCAAATTCCATCGTTTAGGGCTTCAAACTGGCGTTTTTGCTATTTAAAAAAAAAATATTTTATTAATAACTTCTTCGTTAGAAGTGCTTTTGGTTCGTCGTTTGTGGCAAATAGTTTTATTTTAAGAGTATTTTCATTATTTTAGGTCGACCAAAATTTTCCAAAAATAGCAAATTAGGGTTTGAGTCGGTTTTTTGGGTTTTTTCATTCTTGTTGCACAAGTTAGTGTTTTTCCCAAAGTCTATTTAAGAGTCTTCAAGTTATTGTTCTAGACAATTGAATTCGATTAATAAAATTATTTTCTTAAACTTGTTCAAGTTTAATTCTGATTTTTATTTACAGTCGGGAAAACGAGGTCTAAATAATTATCTTTGTTCATAGTCGTTCTTCCTAGGAATAATTTGAGGTCTGAACAGAATTATCTTTTTCTTTCTTTTCAATAATATCCGTTGCATCACATTGTTTTCACTTCCTTTATGTAATGTGTATCTCAAGTATGGAAAAATATTACTTCATTGAACTAACTAGACTATTACATCTTAATAATAATGATTAAAAAAATACATCTTAATTATTTAACTAACTGACTAACTATTACACTAATCAATAACTTGAATTTCAGCATCTTTTTTATCATCATCATCTTCTTCTTCCTCCTCATCTGGGATTTGAGGTTGTAATTGTTCCTTTAATGCCTTTCTTTTTAACTTGTCACATTCTTGCTGTCATAAATTTTTTTGATCCTCATTCACTATTGAAGTGTTCATTGAAAAAACTTTATCCTTGTTATAATGGCTAACAAATTGCTCTTGAGAAAGACATCTTTTTTTCAACTCCCTATTCGTGATCTTCTGGTCAACCAGTCTATGTTTATCAGCTGTCCGCTGCTGATTCATAAACTCGGTCATGTTAAAATTTTCGGACCCTCCTCCTTGGGCTAATTTTCTAGCTAATTTTTCTTTTGTTCTTCCTATACCTTTTCGTTTGTCGTTATTAGCTTCATTGAGATCAAAATTATGGGGGTGGTATTGGTGGGTTAGTCGGTGAAGAAAATGGTGAACCGAAACTTGAATTTGGTGTAGAGGTATCAACAGAGTTTGGTGACCTTTGAGAAACTTGCTGCATAGTTGCTAAAAGATCTGGATTAAATTTGCCAACACTTTTAAGATATCTTAACAAGTTTCATATTCAAATGAGAAACCGTGTTTGTGGTGCCATTCCTTCCGACACCTTCGCTCCAGATCCGTTGGTGATTAACCACTCGCTGGTGGAGCACGAGCACATTATGTGACATGAGCAACATATTTGTTCATATTTTTTTTATTGATTTTAGTGAAGCGACTGCACAAAGACTCTGCATCACGTGAATTGATGTTTATTGTTTCCTTTTTGAACGCCGTAAATATTTTATCCCACAAGGTGTTGCCTGCTTGAGAACAACCATTGATGCTATCTTTTATGAAATGAACATGATTTCTGTAAATGCTTTTATCTTCGACAATCGTAAAACTTATATCGCGAACTTTTTTAGCAGCCATTTTGCAGGAATAAAATTGTGAAACTTTTGTTTTATATTAAAATGAGGAGAGTTTTGAATTAGACTAAAACAAATGTGTATGAGAAATTGAGATATAGAAAAGGTGTGAGATGAATTGAATTTAAAATTAGGTATTTGTAGGAGGTTCAACCATGACCATTGGATGAGATAAGTGATAAACGACATAATCTCCGTCAAGCGACAGAGTCTTGGTCGCCAGCAATAGAAACTATGCCATCAGCAAGTAATACTTTATCGCTCGTCAAAGATTGTCACACAGTTCGAACCTCCAAAATTAAGCGTTTGAGAGATCATTTTGTCCGCCAGCAATAGAAACTATGCCATCAGCAAGTAATACTTTATCGCTCGTCAAAGATTGTCACACAGTTCGAACCTCCAAAATTAAGCGTTTGAGAGATCATTTTGTCCATTTGAGAGGTCCATAATAGCAAAAAATAATCAAATTTTACCATTTAAAGGTGCATAGGACTTGGCCTTAAAGGGCGTTAGGACCGAAATTAGCAAAACCAAACCAAAACCAACAGTTGAACAGGAAAGTCGATATATAAATCAGTTCATTATCAGTTGAACCCCCGACCAAATTAACATACCCTATTCCCATATAAGACTAACCGCTATAAAATTTTATCTTCAAAATTTTCTTTTGAAAATTTTATTCAAAGGACTTCTTGCATGCTAAGCATACCATGAGGTGAGTTAAACCATGAAGGATTAGATTCCTCATGTGAAACAAACCGCGAGAGGGTACAGTCGTTGAAATGTACGTATTGAGAGGGTAACAAAATAGAAACAGAAGTCCTAAAGACAGAAGTATAACTCAGAATTCAGATAGATGAGAATCTATTTTGCAGTTTACATGCTAACTTAAAAACCAAAAGAAACATTTACCTCTCACTTCGTAAGACCTCTTTGGTGACTATGATGCTCCACAAATATTAGAGAGAAAACATTTATATATTCACAGAATCACACTGTAAAATCACAACTGGCAAAGGTGGTAATGTTGAGACAGATATACATACATCACGAATAGGTGAGGAATAAAAAAACTGCACAAATTGGGCGGAGATTTGTCCTCGGCGATCTTTTATCGCTATTGAGAGCAGGGATTGCACGCATCAGCTCACTTACTTGAGTCGAGGAACAACTATTGTGCCATCTTCTAATCTTTATCTTGTCTATCTTCCTTGCCTATCTGGGAACTCTTCCCCCAATATATCTATGAACTATTTGTAGAATGAGATCCTATTTAAACTGAAACACATATAGAAACAGTCATTCTCAGTCAAAGTTTACAACACACGCATTACAGGAATTCCAGATAGTGAAAGAATATCAAATCCCAAGTTGTGTGCATGTGACTTGGGTGATGTGATATCTCTGGTACTCGATTGTCAAAGTTGGAAAGAGTATTCCAGTGTTTAGAAAGCTAATTGACTAAGGAAGCATGTCAACCTAAACAAATAAAAATAGGATGTGTATGTCTAAACCATTTTAGTTTTGATGTTGGTGTGCACTGTGCAGACTGAAAAGGGGATGCAGCAATTAAGTTAATTGGGTATAGGAAACCAACCTGAGCATTTTCCATCTTATATTTCTGGAGTTCCTCCTGGGTACATATTAGCCTACAAATTGCAAATCAAGAGTAAGAAATATGTGGCGCATTTCATAATCTTAATCGCATTTAACTAAATAGTAGAATACCTCCACTGCAAATCAGTCACTTCTTGCAATAGCTCCTTTTCCTTTTCATGAGCCAACTCCAACTGAATGTAAAAATATATGTATCACTTACAAATTACAAGATTGATACCTAGCTACGTAGTATTTTAAATAATTTACGATTTCAACCCTTATATTCGTCGACATACACAGAAACTCAAATATCACTTACAACCGAAAATCTATAACAAGCCATATAGATTACATTAAAGAACCACACAACTAATCTTCCATGGTTAAACAGCAGGAAACAACTGTTGGAAGATCCAATTCTCCACTGATGCACTCGAGTGGTCTTTTTTTAAAGCTATTACTGATTACATTCTAAGTGGTAGCTGGGCTTAAGTGCAATGATGTTCTGGTCATTGTGGATGCCTACTATCCCTCCTGCATAAGGTGTCAAGATTATAATGGTCTTAAGTCTTAACTAAAAGTGGAGATTTTGACATCAGAGCAGGTGTGCATATAGGAGGACTATGCAATAAGAGCTGAGTGTAAGTTTATTATTTCCCTCTTACTTATTCGGATTAGAGGTACATTCATTCTGATTTCCTTCAAAAAATTGTTCAAAGAAAAAAATGTACTGCACAATGAAAGCAAACAAGTCTGATGTCTGAACGTCTCACATATTTATGTTTAAACAAGTATCTCTTACAATTGGTCGCTACAGTCTTATATTATTCAACATACACATGTTGATGCCCAGTCAAAGAATCAAACCGGCCTTGGGCTAGGGAGAGTACTATAACAGATCTTACCTAGGTAAAGACTGGTGTCCAATAAGGATATCAGTCCTAGACTAAGGTGAGGGACTTGCATTACAGATAAATTTACACGAATATATAGAAGGTCACATAGTTAAGAAAATTCAAGCATTTCAATTGTGTATTCTTTTCTTTTTCATAGCAAGTTAAAGGTAGCAACTTATGGAAAGAGGAGCAGCAAAGTTGGTTAAGTAAGCTACGGAACATACCAAAGACTTGTCTGTTGATGCAGTAGGTGGTGCCATGCCTCCATATATTGAGAGGTTAGCTGGAGAATAGTTAATCAGATCAGAAAGTGCAGAAGATAAAATTCAGATGTTAAGTGTACAAGGGGATAACAACAGCAAGCACCTTTTGGATCACCTTTGGCGAGTTGCTTCATCAAACTGAGTATTGATTCCTGTTAAACATGAATCAAAAGGAAGGAACCTAAACAAAGTACACTGGAAAATGAACGAACGATTATCATAAGGGCAATCTTGTACCTGTTGTGAGATATTTGCTTGCAACATGCTATACAATTGAGAATAGGCTGGGCCAAGGTTCAACGGTAAATTTGGTGTAGCATCAGTTGCTGCCTGTTGACCAAATGAAGGATGCTGGCTAATTACCTGCAGAATCAGTAACTAATTATATAGAAGCAGCAAATGATTAACATAATGTAAGGATTCAATAAAATTTATGATAAATGAACAAGCAAAAAAAAAAAAGATAAAAAACATCTTATTTTCTGTGAGCATGACCATTCAAGCTCTGGAACAAAATTTTACTGTTAGTAGTTGAACTTCCAAAGTGAGCAAGCAAAAGATAACAAGAATACCAACCTGCATGCTTTGACTTTTATGCATCATGGGAGTCGCAGCCTACAAGGAAAGAAATTATGCCGAAATCAATAAAGGACAATGGAAATAAGAACCAAGTGTGTTAAACCAGATACCTTTTCAGAATTGAGATTCTCAGATGTCACTTTGAAACGGCCCTTTTGCTGTACTACTGTTGCCTTCCCTTTTTCATCAAGGCTCTCACCATTTGTTGCTGCAATCAAAGGCATAGAGTAGGAATTCAACAATCAAAATACTTCAATCTGAATTAAAGAAAAGAAAGTCAAAGGAAATAGAGACATAAAGAATCTGCACATACCCGATGAGTTGGATCTGTTAAGACTTACACAAGCGGCATCATCTACTACTCTTGGCACAACTCCATTGCAATTTACCATACTCTGGCCCTGAAGATGCTGCTCATCACTGGATGAAACAACAAGTATTGTTAGGGTGCCACAAAAATCAGGTGTTTATCATAGTTGAGATATGAAGTTGCAACTGGTTAACCACTGATAAGCAAATATGTTCACTTTAATAACTAGCACATCAATTATGCTTTCCACAAAAGTTAGTGAGGTGACCACACGGTATAAACTGTAAAATAAAGAAAAGTGAAACAGGTATACATAATTCAAATTTGCATAAGCCAGGATGCTACCTTAGTTTCAAGAAGCAACTATGTAGCATCATACTTTATGTAATAGTAGGCAATAATCTTCATGGAAACAAAATAAAGATAAGGTTAAAACAGATTAACTATCACAAACAAATTCCAATGATACATTGCCTTCACGTTCACGTGCACTTTTTTCCCACTTTTTCCATCTTGAAACCTCATGCTTAGACGATTTTTGCTTCTTTTCTCATTAACTGATATTGAACTGAACCAGATAATGTTTGCTAGCTGTTATTTTTAGAGATATAAATCCATACAAAAGAGAGGAGCTATTTGGGGTGTGGGTAGATATTTCATAATATTATAGAGGAATGGCCCTTGATAGACTAAACAAGAGCCTTAAAACCAAGCCGATATGTCCATATAAGTAAACCCCGCGTTATGGGATGGGGTTACAATACGATGAACCACTTCCCCGCGTTACTTTCCTCAAAAGAGGTGTAAAAAACAGTATAATAAAACAATGAAATATGTTAAATACAAGAAATAAATGTGAGTCATCCTTGTCAACAACTACATTAGCGAAAATAAACAATAGCCTTATACATACATGATATCTCTATCATGTGCAAATTCAAACATACCTCTTATGACCAGAATTAGTAGCCTTTCCCACCAAACTCCTTCCGAGGATATCCTGTTCAGCCTTTTCATTGAAATTGTTTCTAACGTGGTCGTCCCGAAGATTTACATTATTAAGTGAACTGTTATGCTCGTGAACAGCTGCATTTGAGTCATCGGACCTCTCACACCTACCTCTGGAGAAGTTCAGTAAGAATTGTAAGGTCAGAATAAGAATTAACTTCAACATCTAATGCTCCTTGCCATTGAGCTAAAGCCTTCTTACTATATTTTTGACAAGTAAGCATAAAATCAATATCTGCAGCTAAACTACAGAAGATTGTCAGTGAACTTCAAACTTTCTTTATTGGAATAGTTTACACTTCATAGCATAAAAGAATATCATGTTTAGAATTTTGAAGGGATTATCCTGATTTCCGTAGATTCAAGGACAAAGACTACAAAAGGCAATGGTACTAATGAATTGGTTCAGAACGTTTCAGTCTTTCAGCAAACCATATTACTTGGTATGTCGAGAATTAACACATTATCCATCACAACAGAGAGAAAAGGAACTATAATTCGGGTATCCCACAAAAGAATTTAATCATACTTGAGATTTTCCACAATGATGTCAGCTGATGGCAGAGACACAGACCTATTTATCACTGCTTTCTTTTCTTCCTGCATAAGCAGCAGATAACCTCATTAGTGCTAACATCAACATATTGTACCCACAAAAGTTTATGCAAGTAACTGGCTTTACTCTATCGGCACCCTCATATTCCGAACAGCTGCTCATCTGCGCATCAGACCCAAGTGAAGAATTGGAGCACCCTATTTGATCCTGGTCGGTAATTGTCTCTTCAACATCCTGAATCTGATAATATATTATCAATAGTTTGGCCAAGTCATAACCTATAGGCACCATATTAGGGGATGTGAAAGTACCAGTGATGCTTGTGCCTTTAGATCTTCAACGTCGAAATTCCAACCACTAATTCCTCGCTTGTATTCATTCTGCACATAAAGAATCAAAGTACATGAGTTCGGTTCAGAAAGATCTACAGGTTCTCAAAGGAAATAGTTAGACTGTTAGAGCGTAATTTATGACATCCGGGCACCTCAGACTACCTATTTTCATTGAGATTTCTGACCAACATTTAGATATTTATCTATTTTTCTGGTAATCAACAATCAAATGATTAAAATAAAACCATAGAAACTTTGAAACCGTTCTTAGAAAAACAATGAAACAAATAAGAAATTCAAAACTAGAGTTTATGAATCTTAATATAAGATATGACCAGTCAAACCTGTGATATTTCTTCCTTTCTCCCATCTGGCATTTTCTTTTGTGCAAGCATGTCATCTTCCTTTCTCTGAAATAAAGAAAAAACCATAAAGTAATATAAGATAAACGCATGGATACCTACAAACCATTTTACAAACAAATAGTGGTTACCTTTAATTCTTTAATGCTGTCCCCAAGAGTAGGTAATCCTTCCAAGATTGTTCGCAAAATGTACTCACTAGACCTAGCTTGCTTAAAGAATGAATGCTTTAATAATCTCCGCGCAGAAGGACGCTTTAAAGGGTTTTTCACTAAGCATATAGCAATCATCTGCTTAAAAGACTACGCACAGGAAAAACAAAAAAAGGTGGTAAAAAATAATAACTGCAAAATCACTACAACTAAGAACTCTTCTACGATTTGAAGAATACCAAACAACAATTTCTCGTCTACATTAACTTTAGTACATGTAGTCAAATAACTTGCTCACCTTTGAAAACTTTCTATCTCTTTCATAGTCAAGGCCAGGGGGGGCATTTTGCAAAGTCATAAGCAAAACCTGCCAAGGAGATTTGTTGTAAGATACAGATAAACATAATAACGATAACGCAGTAGCATAACACAACTCTGTGGATATGTGCACCTTCATTGGAGGATACTTCGAAAAAGGGGCATGACCATGCGCAAGCTCCAATGCTGTTATACCGAAAGACCAGATATCAGCCCTGCAGGATGGTTTACCAACATAAAATCAAGCAATTTGATGATAACATAAAAAGATACAGTAGACGAAAAAAATATACGCACTTGAAGTCATATCCATGTAATTGCTCCATAACTTCAGGTGCCATCCTAAAATAAGACAAGAGAGCATCTTTAACAAATTTGTGCAAGGCATACCACATTACTGCTAACGCCTAGATAAAAGAAGGTAATAGCTGAAACAGTACCAACAAGGTGTTCCTACAAAAGTATTTCTAGCACGCTGCCTGTCACCTGCATCAAAAAGGGATGCAGATACACCAAAATCTCCAAGTTTAATAGCACCACGTGAATCCACAAGAATATTTCCGGCCTGCAAGTATACAGTAAGTACTGATACATATAGGCATCTCAAATTGAAGAGAAAGCAAAACTAAACCATGTTTAAATGAGGAAAACACTTTTTTTGGTTGGTATTTTTCTGAAGTAGGAACCCATCAAGTGCGCTCTATATGTTTATTTCTAAAAAGAAATTACAAAAGCAACAAAACAAAAAGATTTACAAACTATCATTGGTTGATCAAATGCAACGACTGCGCTTACATTTCGTGATATGCCAACAAGGACAAGGATTACGTGAATTGTTATTTTTTTGAATGAGAACAGTACTAGATTAACAAATGCTGGCTGGATAGAGTTAAGTACCAATAAGCACTTTAAGATATCAAAAGGATGGTATAGTAACTCACTTTAACATCTCTGTGTATGTGCCCATGGTGATGAAGATACTCTAAACCCCTTAATACTTCTCTTAGAATAGTTGATATAACCACCTCCTCAAAACCATCTGGAAAAGCGGCTTTCAATATGTGAAGACAAGAACCCCCAGCCATGAATGGCATAACAACCCACAGATTATGATCACTAACAAAGGAGCAATGCGCCTTCAGAACATTAGGGTGGTCAACCAAGATCATGGTCTGTGCTTCACGGGAGATGTTCAACTACATGGAAAACAACAAGTTTATGGCATGCAACACTTAGAAGACTCAAATGTAAGGAAATAGAATCAACTGGGAACAAAATCTGATGAAATGATTGGTAAAGCGTTGCTGAAACTCGGCAGTGAGAGTTCCCGACTAATGTCTCTTTGAACAAGCATAAAAAAATGGATAAAAGATGCTACAAAATTTGTATACATCTATCCATATGTTTAATCCACTTCTGACATTGTTAAGAACTACATCTAAATGATCGAATTACCAGATGATCTGCCATAATACCACACTAACTCAGGAATCACTCCACTATTAGTCAAAGTAACACATATTGCATATGAAAATTAAAAACCATTCGAGCAATTTTCCTAAATGTAAGACATATTCCCCTAATCTTTATTTTCCTAAGACCATTTTCTTTAGCTTCTATGTTACTACACGAGAGTATGGAAAGTGAGACTAACTATATTTAGAAACGCATACTTACAAGCCACCTTTAGTTTCTTTTTGCTAGATTAGTTCTTACATTAAAACTTTTAGAAAGGCCTAATATATAATCTTCTAATTTATTGTGTAAGTGTAGTCATGTAGAATGTACTTTCACATGAGAAATTCCCAGTGGTAACAATGTATTAATTCGTCTATACGTCACTAAAATATACTTCATCCCTCCTGCCAAATGCCCAAGACAACTAATTAACTCGTCTTAAACAAAAATTACGCAGCAGTTAAATTCTCCTCTATTCAGAAAGTTATTGTCAATTTATTCGTTAACGAATAGACCTAACTCAGTAGCAAACTAACAACCTATGTAATACTCTATGATAATGCAATAAAACATGTTAAAATTTGCAGAAATCATTCCAAATGGTGAACATTACACCTTCTACTAGCTAAAAGCTGAAAGAACAAAATAAAATCTCACCAAATTGAGAAACATTTTTTTTAATCGGCCTAAATTGAGAAACATGTTATTACCTAAAACAATTGAAGATTATAAGAGCCTAAATCACAAAAAAAAAAAAAAGAAAAAAAAAAAAAAAAAAAAAAAAAAAAATGATTAAAAAAATTTGAAATTACCAAATCGCTGTTATCTCTTTCAAAATCGAGGATCTTTACAGCAACAACTTCATCTAAGGGAATACACATTGCACGATAAACAGAAGCACTAGTTCCATGACCTATTTCTTCAAAAATCTCATAAAATTCTGCTCCTATTGGATATTTCTTCCTTTCCATCTCTTTCCCACCTTCACCAAGATCTCTATAATCCTTTTTTTCTAGGGATCCAATTTGAAACCCTAAATCTCTCAATTGGCCTAACAATCAATAAGAACTCAATTTACTCATTTTGTTTTAAACAACACTAATAATAATAAGAAGAAAAATAAAATCCAACGGATAATAAACCTCTAAGATCTAAATCAAATTCTTCAGAATACAAATTCCTGTGATTCCACTTTCTCGTGAATGTTTTTAGGGAGAGAGAGAAAGTGATTTGTTTTGCCCCTCGACGGGAAAAATGTTTGTATGACAAAATCCCGCCACTTGTAAACTCTCTCTCTCTAAAATAAAAGAGATGGATGATTTTCCTTAGAGATTGAGATAATGTGGAGTTCCTCCATCATAAATCAGGGCCGTTCATTTTAATCATATCATGATATCTTAATTTTCACAATGTGTCCAGCGATTCTGATCATCTCTGACTTAATGTTGTAGTAGATTAGGGTAGAGGAGTCCTATCCCATAGCAGTTTTTCACATTATAATGTAATCTAACTGATTTGAGTGTGCTCGGTAGATCGAAACCGTTAAACTTGTTCCAGAAAACGACAAAATATTAACTATTTAAGTGGATGTTGTAATTTAGTTAGTGCAATCCATGTTGTATGTTATCTTGTTTCTTTTCCTCTACTACACATAAAGATTTGCGCTGTCATTTTACACTTCCAGATGGAGTTGTATTTTATAAGCTTCGCTTTATCCAATGAACTGGCAGGTGATATGCACGTGGATTTTGGGTATTACGGAAGTTTTATCCTTCTTAACGTTTTAGAAGAAATTCTATGGAAGAACAATTCCATCTTCCAAGTGACGTCTTAATATTTGGGAAGAGAGATGCTCAACACTTCTTAACTGTTCGAGGTATCGAATCTTTCCTCTCGAAAAATCTTTCAACATTTCATCCAGTAGCTTAATCGATTTGCAATCCTATTTATCTTAATCTTCAATTCAGTTTACAGATTCTAACTAACACTACCATATTACCGATTATAAAGCTTCATTCGTTCATTCATATCAAAAGAAGTTTACGTTATCAGTTTCATAAGCTTTTGTAACTAGAAAAATCCAATTCCCCTTAACTATAAACACCAAAAAGCTTTTCTTACCAGAATCTTCTCGCAACATCTAAGAAATTTTATTCTTAAAAAAATTGAAACCCCCCACCCACAAAATATCCAACAAACTTCTGAAAATTATAACTACAAAATAACATTTCTCCTAAGATTTTCAAAACAAAAAACATTCACAAGGAGTCTTAACATCCCGAGAAGATCAAGATATTGAAGAAGCAACCCACCACCTAAATACAGCCAACAAGAAGGATATCATGCACCAAATAGATCTATATAAGAAAAACAGGAACTTTCGTATCAAGCAATTTAAAAAGCTTAATACCTCTGATCTATTCGAGGCCCCAAAGATGATATTTACCGTCTTTCCCATCATAGCTATCATCATCTCCTTCATTATATTGATTGTATTCACTGTCAGTTGAAGATGTAGGACCATAACCCCTTGAATCAGAATCATCTGATGAATCATCCTTATCATTTTCTTCGGCCTCATCTGCAATCCCTAATGGTTCCTCATTCCTATCGATGAATTCAACAGTATCCCCATCAAAATCAACATCCAATCTTTCTTGCATTGTTCTTGTAAACATTGGACGATTGACTTTCCCGGCTAAGTACCATTCATGCAAGGCATCCTCAACAGATTGTGCATCTTTTTCATTCCCCTCCTTTTCGTTTGAGCCCTTCTCTGAATTTTCATAATCATGCTCCTTATTCCCTGATTCTTCAGAATGATTTTCAGTTGCACTCCGCGACTTCATCCATGAATACCTTCATCATCATGCCATCTATTTCTCGTTTTTTTCTCTTATCCCTTGCACCTCTCTTTTGCTTCCAGAGTGAAAACTCAACCTCATTTTCCTGACGAACCTTGGATATTCAAGCAAGCGGTTACGCCTTTCTATCTCTCGTTCCAAACAATCCTTAAACATCTCAATCTCACGAGTTTCCATTGTTAAAGCAACCCTTCTCACACGATCAAAAGCTGCAGAAGGTTGAGGATTATCGTTTGCATTATTTCCATTTGGAGCAGCCATGTCTCAATCTAAATGATTTGCACTCTTTTTTTTTCCTCTCTGGGTAGTTTTTTTGATAATTTTGGGAATTTTCTTTTAATCTCCTTATATAGTAGGTTAATAGGCATCATTAATGGTCATTTAAGGCAATGGGTGAAACATCCCATCCCTTGGCTTATCACGCCTATTCGATCCCCTATTCATTGTATCCAGAAACATCATTACTCCTCACCATTTGCATATTTTCAAGATACATCATTACTTTTTGAACCTATCCTTTCATAGCCCTATTCGAAACGTTTTATCTTGTTTAAGTTTGTTCAGAATTGTTATTAAGCTGAAGCTTGTCAGATCACCTACTTTTGTAGTGAATTTATGGGTACTAATGACATTTTATGATTTATTGCAGGTCTGGATTAGGCATCACTTGTGGATAGGCAATATTTTTAGCAGGTGTGTGCTGGATAGCCTACATGGTTGCCAATTGAACAATACTTCTTACCTCAACTCAAAAACCAATTTTCAGTTTCCCTCCATAATGGTTTTGACTTTTAGTTAACATTATTCAAAACTAGCTAAAACCCACAAGATTAACCCCAATTCAAATCAAACTCTCCCCCAAAATTTTGCCTCTGCTTCATTCTCTCCAAAGAGTTGTTACCTTAATGAGTTTTGGCAGTTTATATATTTCTAGATTTTACCCCTGGCTTAAAGACAAATGCATTCATTATTATTTTTTATTTGCCATATGGACAAAGAGTTGCTGGTATCTTGCTTTTGGGATATGGTGTAGAAACTTTCACATCAAACAAAATACCTTGATAGATAGATCCATAATGCAGCAACATCAGCAAACTTTCTTGGACCACAAAAAAAAAGTTGTTGCACAAATTCAAACATTCCCCTCCAACAAGGATCAATTTTATCTTTTGACTCTTCCACCTTTTAAAGTTGACCCCTTACAATTGAATACTTTTTGTATCTCTATCAGTCTTAGGATACAAGGTCACTTTTATAACACATGTGATTATCAGGCTTGGAACTGTCTCATTCTTATTCACATGTATAAACCAATACCTACCACTCATTTTGAAAGAGTCGAGCAACAAAATTCTACCAACCTAATCTTATCAGTCTATATCTTTGTTTGTATTATAGAACATCAACAAACTCCCCTGAAAACCATCTCTCTTGAAGAAGACATTCAAAACCTCTCTTCTCAAATGGCTGAAAAACTCACTCTCCACACTACCTTCTACCCTCACTTAGTCGGTATTTATAAATAAAACAGTTGTTCTCTCTAAAAATGACAGCAACTGGAAATGGTGTATGGTTGGCCATGTTTGCAGTTGATAATTGCTTAATTCACATGTTTTAGTGTCAAATCCATACTTTTTTTAGATATAATTTGTGCATATTATTTGTTATTACTCTTGTTTTTTATCTTATGTGTCATATTAGATGAATCATCCAAAAAGGAGTTACAAAGTGCTAGAATGAGCAAGGAAATTGATTTCTACAAGTGAAGACGGGCCAAAGTTCAACTCATTAAAATCTATATTTTTATTATCGCTATATTGAAGAGAATTGAAATACGAAGCCAACGCAAAAAGAATGAGGTCACTTCGACATCGGATGAAGAAGTTATGAGCAAAACAAGATAATATTGAAAATTTTGGACAGACCGCAGAGGTTTGCAAACCGGACCATTCTGAATTTTGGAAAAGTTGGCACGCGTTTTGGACTTCTAAATAAGGAAAACACGGCCGCAGATTCTAAACCCTAAAAAGAAAGGATACTTGATGCCCAAACATTGAAGGTTATAAAAGAAAGACTTCTAAGGCTCAAACAAGACATCTAGGAAGTAAACTCATGTACTCCACCTCTCATACTACAATTCTACATCAAAAACCTAGGGTTTACCCCTTTTAGGGGGAGACCACCATTATTTTTCTTCTTAATATTCTTTGTAGTATGATTAGCTAATTCTTTTGTTGATCAAGGATGATTCAATGTTCTAAGCGTGAAACTTTATTAGTTTATACAAGTTTGTTTGAAGTTATTATCATCATCGTTTTTTTTCACTATATATAGGGTTTATGATTGATTTTTATACTGTTTGGGTGCGCAACCAAGTTATTTTATTGATCATTCTAATGTTAGTAGAGAGTTGAGCGATCTGTAATTGTCGTGCACCTCCTACATAAGTAAAGAATGTGAGACCTTGCAGAGGGATCCCGTGGAGAAATCATGTGTGAATACAACACTAGTAAGCGGGACCTTGCACTAAGATTTTTGATTCTAGGATCAACCTAAATTCACAAACCCTAAAGCATTCGATTGGGTTACACCTTGAGTGTGCTACTTCTTGGTGGATCGGTTGGATCAAATCTGGTGTTCGAGCGCTTCAGCATTCGGTGATACAAGGAGTTTTGGGGATAACACTGCGCTAGCTTCTATTCCACGGTTGGTGATAAATGGTTCCAACGAAAGACAAATAAGTATACTAATTCAGTCAACGTTTGGTAACAGTGAAGGATTCCCTAATTATCTCTTTCTTATTATTATCTTTTTATTATATATTTAGTAATTAAACAACCAATCCCCCTTTAGTTATTTACTTTTATTATTAGTTTTGTTAATCTAAATAACCTATCAATTACACAACTCTATGTGGGAACGATCCTTACTACCGTTATATTACATGTTAATTAGTAAGAAATATCTTGATTAATTTGCTGCATTTGCGACACGCATAAAATTTTGGAGCCGCTGCGGGGAGCAGTTGCTAGTTAATTTGTTATTTGTTTTAGTTCGTTTAGTAGTTTAGATATTTTTCACGTTTTTCTTTAGTGTTTTTCATATTTTTAGGTTTTCGTGGTGTTAACAACTCGTTGAAGGTGTTCAACTTTCGTCAAAAGCGGGAGGTAAATTCTGAAAACAGGTTGTAAGTACCACTTTTGTTTTTATTTATTTTTTTAGGTTTTAGTTAGATTTTTCTTTTTATTGTAAGTCGTTATGTTTCCTTACGGAAATAACACACGGTGCACAAGATCAATCATATAATAATGGTAATGAATATGGTTTTCAATATCAATCTTATGAAAACTACCAACCATACCAAGGGTATAGTCAAAACTTATCTTTTCGTTACTACTAATACCCGATGGAACCTTACGATTATTATCATATATGCCAACAACCTTATGACGAGTATGTAAGTGAACAATCACAAGGATGGGGGAGGGGGGGGGGGGGGTAGTTATGTTTCTAATAATTTCTCTAGTACCATAGATTCTACTTGGGCCAAATTAGACGTATCCCACAAGCTAATGGAGCAATTTATTCAACAAAACGGTGAGCATAGTCCAAAGCTAGATGATGTAAAACAACAACATCAACAACAATATGATTGGGAAGATCACATCGAGAGATTCAAAGGAATTCAGAGAAATTATACAAACAAATTGCTCAACTTGGTAAAAATAGGGATGAGGAAGAAGTATGACCTCAAAACCAAAACAATTCTAAAATTCCTAAGAACGATAAAGATTATTATAAGGATGAACAACCTTTCGAAATTACTTGCAACGATGATAAAATTATGCCAACTTCGGATCATTATAATGATCATTTGCCTATTCAAAAAGAGGATCCTTGGTACAACAGAACCATTTTTCTAAACGGAGTAGTGTACTCAAATACATATCAATGTTATAAAGAATGTCCAGATTACAATATGTTTAGCACAGTTGATTTGCAAGTGGTAGACCCAATTATTTCTTCCAAAGAGACTCATACAGATGATCCTAGAATCTGCACCAATGAACTAGACTTTATAGGGGAGGATTCTGATTCTGATGATGAGTGTGTTGAAGAGATAGAGATTGAGACTGAGACCAAATTGATTGATTTCGTGGAAGACCCAATTGAGCTTGATAGGGATTAAAATAATGCTAAGATTTCGATTGAAGCAGACACTAATGAATTGCAGTTAGAAAGATTAATAGAGGACCACGATACACATGAGGTAAATAATCCAATACAAGAGATAGAGGAAGAATTACCTAATCTTCTCGATAATTCTATTTATAGTGATCATTCTCCCCTGATTGAAATAGTTTCTCAACGAGTTGTTAATCCAACTTTCAAGGAGCTACCTAACTTAGGATTGGAGTTATGTGCTTCTAAAGTTTTAACGGATTATTTTTTTTTACCGAGAGGAAGCCAAAGAAGTTCCCTTGTTCTAAGTTCTTTATACACTTCCAAGTGTAGAAAAGACTAAGTGTGGGGGAAACTTCTATGAAATAACAATTTTATTATTTATATATTATGCTAATCATTGTGTGAAGTTTTCATTAGAACTGCAGATTATTATCTAGGTGGATCCCCAGATTTTCAGATTATCAGTTCACGGGCGCTAACCAGAAGGTTGGACTAAGGACATTAAACTAAGGGCTGAATAGGAGGTAACCCATTAGTTTTGTATTTTTGTCTTCTTCTTTTTTTTTAATTTTATAGTTTTCATATCTTATTTTAATTCCCACGTTTAATTTCATATTGTCCTAAATCTATAATGAAGAAAATTTTGACGAGAAATTTTTCTTCAGAAAAATTCTGACAGTGAGACCGTTCAATGAAACGTCTCTAGAGACTTCGTTCGGAGTCTGATTCAGGTGGTTGACCCCAACTTTTGAAGAGGAAAGACTTACCTTTCTATTGTAAAAAGAAAATCTAAATCTAGGTTCTGTTAGGTAGGAGCGATTGGCCTGGTAACTGAGTTCCGTATTTTTTCAGAAATTTTTCAGATTGCATGTTTAGTCAGTCCAGAGGCCATAAAAATCAGACTGTTTATCAAAACAATATGCCCTTTTGACACGTGATAGAAAAGACGTAAGTGAACAACTTTCGTTAAGGAAGTTTCGCCAAATTCCTTACCAATATGTACAGTTTTCAGGGTTAATATGTGGTTACGTCATAATTCAGAAATTTCGGTTTTACACATTGAGGACAATGTGAAGTTTAAGTGAGGGGAGTGATTAAGCATATAGATTTTTAGTATTCACTTTTGTAGGGTAATTTTTTTTTCTTTTGTAAATAATTGCATGAAAACCTCCAACTTCTAAATAATTTAGAGTCACTTTGTATAGTTCTAGCTAAGTTTACATACGGAGTTCTTACCGAAATAACTGAACTTAGAAGTATTAGAGAACTATATTCGGAGTTCTTAGTTGTTGAAAGGTAGTAGCTGACAAAAAGGGACTTAAACCGTCGGGATAGAATACAATATTAGAGAAGTTGATCATTCAATACCCATGAGTGAGGCATCAAAACCTTCAATTCTTTGTACCTGTCTAAATTGTCCGTTTAGAGTGTTTTATCTGCGCAAATTCCAGGTAGAATGATGAGCTATCCCACCTCGCACTAATTTCAGCACTACTTTATGATCTCTTGAGTGCTATTTCTATTGATGTGATTTTAGATTACCCTATATAAATAACCGCAATCACACGGCGTCTAACTAGTAGACAACCGCAAGTACGGGTCGAACCCACAGGGAGCGGGGCAATATTACAATCAATATCTCAATTAACTAATCAAGAATAATATTTTTGTGATTTTTAGAAATTCTAATAAACGAGAAAATAATAAAATAAACTAACTAAAATATACAATGTGACCAAGTAGAGAGGGCACTAGGGTTTTCGGTGTCCGCCAATTTGATATATGGAACTCACATTTAATCTCCTAAATTTTCGTTTCACCATTTTAATTTTCTTCGCTTCTAAGTTGACATTTCTAAAGAATTACTTATCAATCGAAAAGCATATCTAATGTTACAAAGCATGGCATATCAGTTCAAAAACATAAACAATCAGTAGAACTATCTAACTCATGTATAGTTTGAAAGCATCAAATATCTAGTTGATTGCATACATCGTCTAAGAATTTAATCCAAGCACCGCGTATCAACGGAATGCATATATGATCAAATATACTATTTACGCAATAATTAATCAAGCTAAAATAAAGAAAAAATACTAAACATTTTAACCACATATTTATAATTTGTCCATAATAAAAATTGGTTTCTATCCAAAACCCTAGTTACAAAACTAGTGAAACATGGCTATGGGTTTCTTAAAACCCATTAAAACAAATAGAAGAGAGTAAAGAAATTAAACCCAAAAGTTTGGTTGTTGTTCTTCTCTTTCCGCCTGTAACACAGCCTTTGTCTGTACTGAAAACCCCACGAACTCCTTCACATAACCGTAAAACCTCAAAGAATTCCAAAAGAAAACTTTACATACTCTATCTTCCACCTGCTTTTTTCCCTTCTCAGCAGTCGCTATCCCCAGAAAAACCTAACAAAACCTAAAAAGAAAGCTAGCGAAAAAGTAAAAAACGTCCTTGTACACTTCCGTCCCTCTTCTCAATCTTTCCTTTTTTTATTTATAGTTCTCTATTTTTGTTCTATCTCCTTAGGTCTTTGTAGCCTTTACAATCATCACATGGGCTTGTCCATCCATTCTCTTCATCGTAGCAATCTTGTACTCAATCCAGCCATTCTCTTCACCTGACGCACGTACTCATCTTAATAAAAAGACAAGTCTTCTTTCTCACTTCCATCTTACGTGATCTCTCTCAATTGTTGTCAGACGTGTACAGACCTATAGCAAACGTCATACTCTTCTCTCAAGAAAACAAAGAAGTACGCCATGTTAAGATGAAGCAAAGTACGCCGAGCCTGCCATCACTTCCTGCTACGCCTTTAATCACGTCCATATATAGCACCATCCTAGCCTTCCCTTTACAACCTAGCTGCCTATCCACCTCAAATCATAGCAAATAGACTCCCAGCTACTGCCTCCCATCACTTCAGTCTCTAACTGTTGTCCCATTCTCAGCCGGTCAACAACTTCTATCCTTTTACTGCTCATGTTAATATCAATAGCCCATACCAAACTTTGCCGTTCATCCTACTCCAAGAGTAGTTACATCACCTACTTTCTCTTCTCACTAGCTATTCATTCCTTCTCGTTTATACGGCTGTCCAACTCCCAAAAGCAAAGCTCCAATTCATAGCAGCAAACCCACCAAAAGCAGACAATATAGTATATATGTGAATATGACATGTAGCATAAGTTGATTTAGTCATATTTTTCTTGCAACTAGTATCTTAGTGATACAACCTAAAAATACATAAAAATAGTAAAATTAATATAATTCAAAGTACTATAAAATATAAATTAGGCGGTAAAAATATATGAATTATGCGCTTATCAAATACCCCCAAACCTATAATTTGCTAGTCCTAGAGCAAAACTAATCTAAAAAATAAAATAAAAATCCTAACTCACTTTCGAAGGAATCGCGACTACATTTAGCATATGTAATAAGCCTTTAAACCCTTAAGTGGCCTTAGCAGACGAGTTTTATCTCGTGAGGGTTTACAAGAGGTTTACCCACAAAACATGTACTCCGAATTCTAGCTACCTGTGAACAATTTAAAATAGACACTAAACAAGCTATTTAGTTGGCATACTAAATTCTATGACTATTAAAATCATTACCCTGTATGAATCCAATTACTGTACACGAGTTTGCACTTAGCGTGCTAAAATTCATATAAAAATGCAACTCTACTCAAATAATCATTGAACATTCATGTTGATCGAAATCATCAAATTCAAACACAGGGATAGATTAGAAGATGAAAATAGAAGTAACGAATGTTGATATGTTGACTAAGGTGAACAGTGTTTCCCATATCTGTCTGAAGGTCGGTGCCAGGATGAATCCTATTTTTATTATTATTATTTATATACATAATATTTTTTTTTATGACTACATGATAGTTCCCATGGATCCTGCATTCCACGCTTGCTTAGGCGACGGAGACAGGGGAAAGACACACATATTGTTATCACAGTATCAATTTTTTTATTATTATTGAATAAGAATTAAAAATAAGCTTGAACTCAACACTCTATTTCATCCTGGCAGCGATAACAATTTGATGCTGGGCCCCACCAAATCACTTAGAGAAACATAAAATTATAAAATAAAAAGAGAAAGTGATATGATTATGATGATTCCGAGATATGCTTGTTCAATGATTATCATGTTATTTCTAACACTTGAGTGCATTCAGATATGAATAGACAATTTAGCTGGGTACACCAATTCCTATAGATAAGAGCTATGTTTCCATCTACCTAGAATGGTTAGTGTCATCCTGAATAATTCACATGTTTCTAAATTTCGGAGTTTCTTTATTAACATCAATTTTCGGAAACTCTACCCCTAGACCTAAATTTAACATTGTCCTCAATGTTTCAAATCGTGCAACCTAGAATGGTATGCAATAAATATAAATAAGAGAAACAAATTTAAATTGAAGAGAAGGGATTGGAACGTCTCACCTGATTGACGCAAGAAAAAGCAGTATCCTCTGTCACACACATCAAACGATAGTAATAAGAAAGAACACTAAAAATAAAAATAAACAAAAAGCCTAAAAGAAAATAAAAACAAGAAATAAAAATCTACCTACTGGATATGTACAGATAGAATCCCCAAACATTAATAACCTGAAAATTTGGGGATCAACCCAAAATACAATATACACAAATGACAGTTTCACAATTATATTATTGTGACACAGTGACATGGAAACTGTCAAAAAGAAGGGATTACCCCCAAACCAAGTTTTTACTACACTCGGAAGTGCGTAAAGAACATAATATGGGGATACATTTGGAACTGGGGAAATATCCATTGATTCATGCACAATGTCAGGAAGAGGCAAGTCCTCTGGGTATTTGGATGCAAAATGATCCAACAAAACTTGAGAAGCACACAATTCTAACCCTAAATTAGGCAACTTTTGGAAGTCTAGGGGTCTAGAAACAACCTCTAAGTCGGGTGAATGATCTTGTGAGATTGATTCATCTATAGAATTAGACAAATTATCTACAAAATCATCCACATGGTCATCTATATACTCTGTTTGGGACAAAGAGTCACTACAAGATTGATCATCATCATCATCTAATTGCCCGCATTCTCTCAATTTTTGTTCCAAACTAGACAACATCAGGCTATACTCTCTGGTTCCTAACTGAGGTGATTGTTGACTTACCGTATGCGAAAAATCAACCTCGTGGTACTGGGGTTGATACTCAGATGAATAATCACGTATAACGGAACGATGTGGATGCCAAGTTCCATACCTGAGACGATTAAAAGCACAAATTTCCTTATATCCTGGCCCATACATTAGTTCTCGCATCCTCATCTCAGATGACGTCTTCTGAGAAGAATTCATCATCCTCAAAAAGGCACCTGAAATAAAATTCTAAACAAAAAAAAATAAGTAAAAAAGAACTAAAAATCATAAAATAAAAATAAAAAAAATAAATATATACAAAATAAAATAAAACCTAAACTACGATTAGAAAATCAGAAATACTAAGTACAATATTCCACAACCGCTCCCCTGCAGCGGCACTAAAAATTGATGTGATTTTAGATTACCCTATATAAATAACCGTAATCACACGGCGTCTAACTAGTAGACAACGGCAAGTACGGGTCGAACCCACAGGGAGCGAGGCAATATTACAATCAATATCTCAATTAACTAATCAAGAATAATATTTTTGTGATTTTTAGAAATTCTAATAAACGAGAAAATAATAAAATAAACTAACTAAAATATACAATGTGACCAAGTAGAGAGGGCACTAGGGTTTTCGGTGTCCGCCAATTTGATATATGGAACTCACATTTAATCTCCTAAATTATCGTTTCACCATTTTAATTTTCTTCGCTTCTAAGTTGACATTTCTAAAGAATTACTTATCAATCGAAAAGCATATCTAATGTTACAAAGCATGGCATATCAGTTCAAAAACATAAACAATCAGTAGAACTATCTAACTCATGTATAGTTTCAAAGCATCAAATATCTAGTTGATTGCATACATCGTCTAAGAATTTAATCCAAGCACGGCGTATCAAACGGAATGCATATATGATCAAATATACTATTTATGTAATAATTAATCAAGCTAAAATTACTAAACATTTTAACCACATATTTATAATTTGTCCATAATAAAAATTGGTTTCTATCCAAAACCCTAGTTACAAAATTAGTGAAACATGGCTATGGGTTTCTTAAAACCCATTAAAACAAATAGAAGAGAGTAAAAAAATTAAACCCAAAAGTCTGGTTGTTGTTCTTCTCTTTCCGCCTGTAACACAGCCTTTGTCCGTACTGAAAACTCCACGAACTCCTTCACATAACCGTAAAACCTCAAAGAATTCCAAAAGAAAACTTTACAGACTCTATCTTCCACCTGCTTTTTTCCCTTCTCAGCCGTCGCTATCCCCAGAAAAACCTAACAAAACCTAAAAAGAAAGCTAACGAAAAAGTAAAAAACGTCCTTGTACACTTCCGTCCCTCTTCTCAATCTTTCCTTTTTTTTATTTATAGTTCTCTATTTTTGTTCTATCTCCTTAGGTCTTTGTAGCCTTTACAATCATCACATGGGCTTGTCCATCCATTCTCTTCATCGTAGCAATCTTGTACTCAATCCAGCCATTCTCTTCACCTGACGCACGTACTTATCTTAATAAAAAGACAAGTCTTCTTTCTCACTTCCATCTTACGTGATCTCTCTCAATTGTTGTCAGACGTGTACAGACCTATAGCAAACGTCATACTCTTCTCTCAAGAAAACAAAGAAGTACGCCCTGTTAAGATGAAGCAAAGTACGCCGAGCCTGCCATCACTTCCTGCTACGCCTTTAATCACGTCCATATATAGCACCAGCCTAGCCTTCCCTTTACAACCTAGCTGCCTATCCACCTCAAATCATAGCAAACAGACTCCCAGCTACTGCCACCCATCACTTCAGTCTCTAACTGTGTCCCATTCTCAGCCAGTCAACAAATTCTATCCTTTTACTGCTCACGTTAATATCAATAGCCCATACCAAACTTTACCGTTCATCCTACTCCAAGAGTAGTTACATCACCTACTTTCTCTTCTCACTAGCTATTCATTCCTCCTCATTTATACGGCTGTCCAACTCCTAAAAGCAAAGCTCCAATTCATAGCAGCACACCCGCCAAAAGAAGACAATATAGTATATATGTGAAAAAGACATGTAGCATAAGTTGATTTAGTCATATTTTTCTTGCAACTAGTATCTTAGTGATGCAACCTAAAAATACATAAAATTAGTAAAATTAATATAATTCAAAGTACTATAAAATATAAATTAGGCGGTAAAAATATATGAATTATGCGCTTATCATCTATCAATCACGAGGGTATCATCAGAATTGCTAACTTTATTTTGTAGTCTTGTTTGCAGTTGGCACCATTCTTTCGACAACAACAGGTCCATAGAAACACCATTATCATCCGAGCATCAAAAATTTGAAAGAAAGTTGAAGATGATATTATTTGTAGACAGTGGTAAAAAGATTCGTTCACTAAGACTTATTAAGATTTGATTTAGACCTAAAAATGATTTTAGAGTAGTAAAATTAATTTTTGGAATATGGTTGATTAAACTTAAAAAGAATAAATAATGATAGCAATAACAATTTTTAAAAACAACCAAGACTATGTATTCCACCATTAAACATTTTCATGTGATTCACAAAATATAATAACCCTGAAAAACTCTAGCATACATAATGATGAAATTATTTTCTTTGTAAAAATAATTTATATCTTCAAATATTAATTGTAAATCTTAAGCATGACATATCAAATAAACTAACTTTAAGCATAAACCATCAAATAAAATATAATTAATTAAAAAAGATATATTTTTCTATCAAAATCTACGCAAGTAGTTAAAATAAAATTATTAGAATTATTAATTTTGTTACCGCTGAAGCATGATGTAATGTCTTCCTCCTTTTCCTCAGTAGTAGAGAGATTTAGCTACTCATAACGGTATAAGAGACAATAATGAGATCGGAAAATTCATCTTTATTATCACACAATTTAAGTTTTACACAATGAATAAGGCTTCCTTTCCCAAAAGAAAAAAAAACAATGGGAAAATGAGAATTAAACTCAAAATGAAATGTGTTATGGCTCTGACTCTCGCTCTCCCACCTTTTTTTATATGTTTACCAAAGGTCCTCTTCTCCCCCAGTAATCCGACAACTTATTCAATTTTTGTAGCAAATTGTGGAGAGAAAAGACGAAACTTACTCATAATGTTGACACCGTCTTGGACTCGTGAGATATCTACATATTCTTCTTATCATACTATACATTCATGGTCATAATGTTGTAATAAACTTCAACATCATCTTATCATAAATTAATGGTCATAGTACACTCATAAATCATCACATATCAATCAAGGAAAGGAAAGTTTCCCTTTCCACCAAAATACCCACGTATGTGTCCAACTGTCAGACCAATTATGTGCAAATTATACCCCTTAATACGGGTTCATGAATCAAAATGAATTAACTCCTTCTATTTCCTCGTTCGAAGCAGCTCATGACACTGTAAGTTACGCTCCAAATAAAATCCAGTCTGATAAGGAAATAGTGATGGTGTTCCGATGTTGCATGATTTAGCATAAGAAAATGCCTCTTGAAAATAATTCCCCATTAAAATAGCCCACTAAAGTCATTCATCTATGATCCAAGCAAAATGTCCGTATGCCAAATGCTTAGAATGTTTTCTCGGAAAATATCTTTGAAAATGAAGAGGATGGAGTGCCCCTATCCATAATAGAGGTGCCTTTAGAAATGGGGTGCCCTTAGCCAATTCTTGGATTCCTTTAGTAAAAATCTTGGGTTCCTTTAGCACTTTTTAAGTCATTTTTTTCTGTAATTGTTTATTCTTCTAAAATACCTACAAACACAATAAAAATATACTATAGGTACACAATTGAGTTCTAACAATATATAGAATTGAGACAAATTAGACACAAAATTGTGTCTATCAGAAGATGTTCAAGGTTTACAAGCAACGGTAGGAGAATGAGAAAATTTCATATTCAAGTAAAGCAACAATACAAAGAGTGGAATTATTTATACATGTTGAAGACTTATGTACAAGAGCAAAGAAAATCAAAAGATATTTTTTATGAAGTTTATGAGATCGAGACAATACAAGTTGTGAAGAATCAAGTGGTAAATTCCTTTTCCCATGACCATAGTAGTTTCATTTTATTTTTCAGTTTGTTATTAGTTTGAAAAAAAAGGAAAAAAAAAGAAGAGAAGAATGTTTATCATTGCTTTAATATATATTTCCTTTTAATTTCATTCAATATGGTCGTGGGGAAGAATAAATCTATAAAGAAGTTTCAAGTAACAAGGAATTGAGGAAAAAAATTACAATTTGTCAAGTTTCTACGAAGTTCAAGAGTTCATCATCAACAGTTGAAGACTGAAGACGTTTCTATTGGATATTGTGAGAGTGGTGTTGATTGTAGACCGGGTGAGAAGGTAATTAAGCATTCTCATCCTTACATATAATGGTTTATTTCCTTTCTTAGAGGTCACTAGAAAAAAAAAGTTCTTTTTAGTCACACGTTCTATGGGATAACATCTTCATATAATTCGGAAGGTCACTTTTCCTTCCCACCATTCAACGTGTGCAGGATTTCTTTCTGCATTTCTTCCTGCACACATGAGAACCATAAAGTGCGTCTTTTGAGTGCAATTTTATAAAACCCTATTGGTGAGGCAGAAGTCGAAACATTCGATCGCTCTCGAACCTAAATTCTTTTTATATGGTGGTTTTCTCCTAACTCAAGAGTTTAGTAAGAAAATAATGTTCTTTGGAATTTCTAACTTCTTATTATTAGTGTGAATAAACTTTATGTCTTCGTAGCTCTTTGGATGCTTGTCATTTTGAAGTTGGAGTATGCTTTGTGGGTATACCTTTTGTAAACTCTCACGAGGCTATAATTCATCCACTAGGGACACATAGGGGTTTAAAGGCTTGTTGCTCATGCTAAGTGCAACTGTGTCCTCAACTGTTTGTACCTAAAAATTACTCTTAGGAAAAACAATATACTAATGAAGTAATTTTTAGGTTCGAGGATCAAAATCATACAAAACGAATTCAAACAAGAAGAATGTCTTTTTACGTTTTCCTTCGGTTACAAAAAGAGGAGATGGCTTGATCTTAGGAGAGGGAAGCAAAGAAAGTTGAAGGAATTCGTGTTTTGAATGGTGTGTAGAGGTGGAGAATAACAGAGCTTGTGAGCATGATTTTCTATTTGTTCTCTGTTTTGTATTTTGAAATGGGCTAAGTAGCCTATTTATAGTGATTGATAACACACATTATTTCTTGTAAAGTAGTGGAGATAGTGGGGAGATAGAGAGATGAAGTTTGTTGGAAGCAACTGTCCACTTTGTCTTAGGAAGTTTCTGGAAACTTCCAGATCATTACTCCACCATCTCTTCAACCACTTCAACCATTACCACTTACTTTGTAACTTCCTTGTCATGGGGTGTTGCCACGCCCATGTTGTTGTAACCACCAGACCAAAACCCCATTTTAATCCCCCCATGTAATATGATTTGATGTCTCGTACGAGTTAATCGAGTCATGGCTTCAAAGCCATGAGTCTTGTTGTAAAATAAGCCTATTAGTAGACTTTATGTTGATTTACCGTGGTAGTGGCTTAGGTAATGACGCTAGCGAAAAAGAGTGGAGCTAGCACGAGCAAGCAAAAAATGGCACTGGCTTGAGCGAAGGAGATTTGCACGCAGCAGCAGGGATAGAGGGTAGCGCTAGCGTAGCGCATGAATAGGGATAGCACTACTAGCAGCACATAGGCTAGCAATATCTCTAGCGTATGCGCTGTGCTAGGGATATTGGTGTCAGTTGGTGCGGGGGCATGTTAGCTTTTTTGGCTTATTGGCTTGACGCGTTCGTGCGAGGAGCGTGGCTAGGGCTTACTAGGGATGGAACTTGCTGGTGCCAAGGTCATTTCCTATGTTCCATTGGTATTGGTATTTGTTAATGTTGTGATCATGACTATGGACTATTTAGGGTTTCTTTTCCTTGTGAGATTTAATTGTTAGCACTTATGCTTAACTTTTGTGCAATGTGTACAAAACATATTCAAGAGATTCATCCGTGGAAGTTTACAACTTGAAATAATGTTTGATGCGACTCTGCAATTAGATGATATGCATCTAATTAGCGTTTTCATTCAGATATGACATCACTTCTATTATGAAATTTCGTAATTTTGTATAAATAGTATATTCTGTTTTATACAAGTAGTCTGCATGGATGCACATGAAATAATGAGGATTTAATTGATTATCGTTCTAAAATTTCTATGGTGCATATATATGCAAAAGAGTTACAGGGCTAACTTAAACTGGAGATAAAAACGCATTCTCTATAAGACAGAAGTACATATTCATAATTCTGATTACGGGTCAGAACATTTAATATATTTTTGTATCTAGGCAGGGTAATTTTACAACTCATGCCCTTGTCAAAAACCCACCATCAACATTAAGTCCCTCGCCTAGCTCGGAACGAGTAATGTTGCATGGTAAGCACTAGATGGTGGTCTGCCAGAAGAAATATGACTCTTGATGTTTAGTGGTTAGATATTACTAGAAGAGTAACAGTTGGATGAGCAATTTTTTCTATTTCTGTGCTTGTATTCTCAGGTATTTTGAGTATTCTTCTTCCACCGTAGTAACGGGGGGAAGGTATTTGGAACATTAGTTGGTTATAAAGAGTGTTGAGGCAATGTTGTTATCAGAATAATAAAATGAGCAGAATATGAGTATTGATATATTGAACAAGTTCAACGAGTTTATTCATGGAAGTTTTGTGACTTGAAGCAAGTTCATCCGTGACATGTAGTGCTTAACTTTTATGCGGTGCATACAGAACATATTCAAGAGATTCATCCTTGGAAGTTTACAACTTGAGATGATGTTCGATGCGGCTCTGCAATTAGATGGCATGCATTTATTTTAACGATCTTTATTAGGGAATGGTATATTATCCATTATGAATTTTCGCAATTTTGTATTTAGATGGTATGCATCTAATTTAACGATTTTTATTAAGCTACGGCATAGCCTCTATTTTGAATATTCGTTGTTTTGTTTTTAGATGGTATGCATCTAATTTAGCAATTTTTATTCATCTATGGCATAGCCTCTATTATGAATATTAGTAATTTTGTATTTAGATGGTATGCATCTAATTTGGCGATTTTTATTCAGCTATGGCATAGCCTCTATTCTAAATATTCGTTGTTTCGTTTTTAGATGGTATGCATCTAATTTAGCGATTTTTATTCAGCTATGGCATAGCCTTTTCTGAATATTTGTTGTTTTGTTTTTAGATGGTATCATCTAATTTAACGATTTTTATTTAGTTATGGCATAACCTCTATTCTGAATATTCATAATTTTATATTTAGATTGCATGCATATAATTTAGCAATTTTTATTCAGTTATGGCATAGCCTCTATTCTGAATATTCGTTGTTTTGTTTTTAGATGATATGCATCTAATTTAGCGATTTTTATTCAGCTATGGCATATCCTCTATTCTGAATATTCGTTATTTTGTATGATCAGTATATTCTGGTTTATACAAATAGTCTGCCTAGATGCACATGAAATAAATAGGTTTTAGTCGAGTAAAGCTCTGAATTTCTGTGGTGCATATATATGCAAAAGATACGTAGAACGAGTATAAGGAATTCTTTCAACTTATAGCTGGTTTAGTGTTATGCATAATCAGAGGCCATCTGGACAGGAATTGTAACCGTCACCAGTGACATTCTGAAGATGTTATTGCTCCATACTAGTGGACAATAATCTAGGAGCCATCCAACCATTCTCGATTCTATACAAAAGTGGATATTGAGTGACACAATATAATATGTAGCCATTATATACTTTGTTTGAATAAGTTAGCCCAAAATTCCTGTAGCAAGGGTTTCGTTCTAAAATATAAAATATGGATTTCAAAATTTTAGTTTAAGGGTAGTTACTTAGCTTTATTTTCCTTCAAGCATGTCCTTCACCCATAATTCGGCTTTGGATATATTAGACTTCCCCGTGAATAAGCAGCAGACATTAGCGCTTAGATTTTGAGTATTTTTTTTTTTATGAATGATGCATTGTCCCGTTCTCCACCGATTGTCGCTAATTTCCGAGTTTACAGAATGCAGGTGTAACAGTAAGAGCGATAACGAATAGAGGAGCTTGTGGCGGTAGGTGGTTGCACCGTAGGGATATGAGCTTCTTGAAGACGCTAGCTTTGTGAACAATGTCCCTGACCCGTGTGAAATCCTACTGTCATGGAATATCCTTCGACTGGTATAATATCACTTGTTCTGTGGATGAGGCTAGTGCTGGAGGTATTGACATCGTGAGTATGTTGGCATCGTGAGATCTTTAAAAGGATGTGACGTAAGTGGAGACCTCAGTAGAAGTTAGAACTTCATGGCAAGTGATCCCTTGTGATAGGCTTCATGGTCATAATAAACGGTGAGGGCCTCATGGTTTGGCGTTTCTTACATATTTCAGAACACTTCTAACTCGTGCGTGATGTTGACTCATCATAGCCATATTTCTGGAGAAGATGAATTCCTGAAAACAACCTGTAAGCTCATATGCCAAATGTTGAGAGGAGAAGCTTGAGTCTGAAATGGTCAGGCCTTTTGAGTATTCATTGTGCACTGGAGATTGTCGTAGGTGCCTTGTTACCGTGATAGTTCAGATGAGTATTATAACCACGAATACTGTCTATTAGGGATTGCTTGAAGAATAAGGGGAATTGATGGTGTCACCTTGAGAATTTTGAATTCAGTGTGTCTTCCATAGTTGAACAGTGTGGTTGAAATTAGCAGCAGTATCAACAACAAAGACGAAGTTCTCATGCTATGGGCATGATTAGATTGTGAGAGGAAGCTTACGAGATGTGGAGGTACTGACGTACAAATGATTTCGTCAGTATGATGCGAGTGAGGGGTTTTGTTGCTACTACCGTTGTTAATTAAATACTCTGGTCAAAGGAGGTGACCGTGTTACATCTCTGAAACTGAAGAAGCCTTCAGTCCCCTGGTGTAGCTACTTTGGTCTGCTGCTCGATAATGGATGATTTGATGGTGTCATCATGAGTCCATGCCTTTAGGGTCTGATTAGGTAAGGGAAGCCAAGAAGGTTGATATCTCCTTTTGTTGTTGTTGTCTTTGCGCGTCATGGCTGGAGCAAGAACTTGAATTGAAGTTGGAGTCCTTGTTGGTGCCCGGGATGTTGAGTCACAACTGGGACGTTTGCATGAGCATTGACTGAATGAAATTGTATTTTATCCTGTCCATTTGGCTATAATCTTGTTTTACCCTTTCTGGATGTGATGATAGAATGCTTGAAATGTTCATATAGGTGAATTCCTCTGAAGACGTCGAGGGTAAAGAGGATGAGCTGAAAGGTGTCATGTTGCTGACGTGGTGCTACGGGTATCTTCGAAGATTATGTACCCAGAGGTGTCTCTTGAGCCATCTTCTGAATCCTTGACTGTTATGAGATGTGTTGCGGTGAGCAGTCCCTGTCACACTTCTCTTTGATTTATGAAGTTATATTTTATGGATTAGGCTTGTGATGTGTCTCAAGCTCGTTAGAGATTGCACGCGCCTATCAAATCTGAAGAAGTAGTTGGGAGAGGTGAAGATACCTTTGTGGAATGTCTTTAGCGAGTAAAGGGCCTTGTCAACGTTGTGACTCTCTGCTTGACCATCTCTTATAGACATGAGAGGTTCTTGACAATGAAGGAATCTTATGCAAATCTTCAACCCTCAAGTGTGGTTCTTACGATCCTTCAGATACAGTTTGTTGAAGTTGGTGCTCCAAGTGGTTCCGTTACGTAAGATGCCAATGCAATGAAAACTGCACCAATTGAGTATCCAAACGCTGGAGTTGGCTTTAACTTTGAGTTTGAAAGAAGACGATTCTTGGAGGAAGCTGAGAAATCTAAGCTTGTTTTCCGATGGCTTTGTCGTCATATGTGAGCCATTCAGGAGAACTTGAAGGAAGTAGGTGCATCTTCGGTTTAGAAGTGATTACCAAGGATAGAGGTGATGCTGAAAGACTATTATGAGAGTTGACGCTAGCAACTGAAGCCCTTGCACAAGTAGAGAGATCATATGTTGATAGCTCTGAACCAGTCTTCAAGGATTTCTTTCTGGGCAATAGGTTTTGAGAATTTTTATGTGTTTCTGAGATACCCAATTTTTGTGGTTTTATTTCGGTATTTTGAGTACGTAGATTTTGAATGGTTTGTAAAGGATTTTTCTAGATAAAGAAATAATACTTTGTTCAATTGAAATCCTAAGTATGAATGCAAGGTGCTGCAATTATTTTACAGGAATTACAAAAACAGGAAAATATTGCTAGGGGTTGCGAAGTGCTTAAGTCTTGACAACCTTGTCAGGGGTGCTGGAGTGTTTAAGACTTGACAGATCTAAGCCTCTTGTCATGTATGATTACCCCTATTGGCTTATTGGTATTGATAGGTTTGTAGCATTCTTATAATATAGATTTAATGATCATATATGGGTTTTCTCCAAGAGAGACAGTAGCTTTCTCGATTGTGTCTCCGACATGGAAAGGGTTGGGTTTTGGTATCTCAGGTTCATGACACATCTTCAGGATGATTGTCTTATTGTTTTTAATATTCTCAACAGAGATGACCTTATCAAATTAATATAATTTTAAAAAGGATCAGCTTCCTATTCGCATCATCAAAGCATGGTGGGTTTGATAATCAAGTCAAGTCCCCAAACATTGATGGGATATGGAAAAATTGGTTGTAAAGAGAGTTGTTGAACAAGACTTACTTGTAGGTGAAATCCACGGGCGTACAACATCACCTCTTCTTTATGCAATTGTTTAGCATCCAGATATGTTGTCTGGTGATGTTCTTAAGGCGAGCAATCTTTAGGGTCTGCTGGCTTGTTGGCGCCTACAGGTGGGTCCCTTGGTGATGATTTCTCCAGAGACGCTTCGAGCCTTGTCTTATTGAAGTGGATTATAGACGTTTTAGAATCATGTCGTAATATGAACTTACATGATTGTTGCTGGTGAATAGGCAGCGGACACTCCCGACCACAAAACGGTGGGGCTAGTGGTCTCTTCTGGACCTTTATGAATGACAAAGTTTGATTGTTGCATCCCTGGTTGCTTTATTTGGATGGGGATCTCATCATCGTGTCAAATGTTGAATTTGGAACGCGCAACTTACTCTACTTAAGGACTTCGTGTCTAGTGAGCCTTCTGATGTACGCGGTGAGCCTTCTGAGAAGGTATTAACAGCTCGGCCGAACTTGAAAATTACTTATGGAGCGAGGTGCGACTCGGTTATCATCTTGACATAGGCATCTCAAATAATCCTTTATTTAATCACAGTCGTGGCTCCCGAATTACTTCATGTATGATAATGTAGCAAATGCTACTCCTCAATCTTGTGTTGATGAATATCTTCATGTAGTCTGGGGGAATGACTTATCAGGGTGACTTAAACATTCAACCCTTTAAATTTGGTGTCTCAGCTGTTCCTGGTGCTTCGGGTACTCATGTCGTGAGTAGAACTTCCTTCGAAAATTTTTCAACGTTAGAAAACACCGTTGTTGTTAGAAGCATTGAGAAAGAAGACAAAGATGACCAAGGACCTGAGAAATTATCCCATACTGAAGTGATTGAAGAATCCGGGCTGAGAACGAAGAACTTGGTGGTGAATCACATTGCGAGGTGCCTTATACTTCTGATGACTTGTTGCATCTCCAAGTAAGTCTCCTTCATTGTTTTATAATTATAATGATATAATTATAACTCTTAAACCCCCAAGTGTGTATAACCATGCATGATTTTATGTAGAATTTTGACGATTTTCGCTGTCAGAAAAATTCAGATTCATGCTTCTTTCCGTAATGACCGTAGAATCTTCATATGAAGTTGAAATGATGTGGTTGACCTCTCATTATTTAGATAAAAGATAGATCTAAATTATTTAAATAGAATTTCTGAATTTGGAATCTGTTTTCTAGGTGAAAAAGATCTGACACCGAGCGTCCAAAACTTTTCCAGGCAGAATTCTGTAGGTTTTCAGCTGTCATGTAGTCGACCGTTTTGTATGCCCTTATTAGATCGCTTCTCCGATTGTCACTACCTTTTATAATGTTGTAGTATACATATATATGAATCATTTGGTATATAACCATCCCATAATTCCTTACCAATTAGCGTCAATTTCAGTTCTTCCGGAGGGTTATGTAAAAACGTTTCAGACAACATTTTTGCGAAACGACCCATATCTTTTCAAACCATATGCCATAACCCACAATACTTTTTAATGAATCTTTAGGTTTCTAATGGAGATATTTTATAAATTTTGCGATATATGCTTTAATTCCTTGTGTTTAAGCTATGTTAACTCATTATTTCTACAATGTCTTAATTTTTAGGGGGAGAATGAACCAAATCAGAGAGATGAACTTGTAGGTGAAGGATTGGAGATTACCATGAGACTTGATATTGGTGATGTGTTTTTTCCATCTCAAAATCATGAGCGAGATTTTCCTGATACGGTTGTTGAAGGAAGCACTCCAAGTGGCGTTATTATACAGAACGCTGCTATGATCGAGGTTGTTCATGGTGTTTTCAGTAGCACTGCTTGAAAGAGTAGTGTTGGTGTTTTTGGTGAAACATTTTGAGAAATAGAACACCAAAATTAAGATTGGTTGTTGAACCTGAATTGAGTTTGATGATTGAACTAGATCTAAGAACACCATTTCTCTTTTGAGATAATTGAATAATTGAATTTGTATCCGAAAGGTTGATCTCCCGATGTCGTCGCTAATTTTTCGTACCTAAAAATTACTCCTAGGCAAAACAATGTACTGTTGAAGTAATTTTTATGTTCGAGGATCAAAATCATACAAAACGAATCCAAACAAGAAAAATGTATGTTTACGTTTTGCTTCGGTTACAAAGAGAGGAGATGGGTTGATCTTAGGGGAGGGAAGCAAAGAAAGTTGAAGGAATTCGTATATGTTGAATGGTGTATAGAGATGGAGAATACTTGAGCTTGTGAGAATGATTTTCTATCTGTTCTTTGTTCTGTATTTTGAAATGGGATAAGTAGTCTATTTATAGTGATTTGTAACACACATTATCCCTTGTAAAGTAGTGGAGGTAGTGGGGAGATAGAGGGATGGAGGTTGTGGGAGCAACCGTCCACTTTGTCTTGGGAAGTTTCTGGAAACTTCCTGATCATTACTCCATCATCTCTTCAACCGCTTCAACCATTACCACTTACTTTGTAACTTCCTTGTCATGGGGTGTTGCTACGCCCATTTTGAGGTAACCACCATACCAAAACCCTATGTTGAATCCCCCCATGTAATTTGATTTGATTTCTTGTAGGAGTTAATCGAGTCATGGCTTCAAAGGCACGAGTCTTGCTGTAAAATAATGTTATTAGTAGATTTTATGCTGATTTACCGTGGTAGTTCCTTAAGTAATAGCGCTAGAGACGAAGAGTGGTGCTAGCACGAGCAAGCAAAAAATGGCACTGGCTTGAGCGAAGGAGAATGACACGGCAGCAGGAGGGATAAAGGGTGGCGCTAGCGTAGCACATGGTCTAACACTGAGATTTCCGCTACTAGCAGCACATGTGCTAGTGCCGGTAGAAGCGTATGTGTTATGCTAAGGCTGTTGGTGTCCGTTGGCGTAGGGGCATGTTAGCTTTGTTGGCTTATTGGCTTGACGCGTTCGTGCGAGGAGCGTCGCTAGAGCTTACTAGGAATGACACTTGCTGGTGCCAAGGCCATTGTCTATGTGCTAATGGTATTGGCATTTGTTAATGCTGTCATCATGACTATGGCCTATTTAGGGTTTCTCATCTTTGTGAGATTTAATTGCTAGCATTTATGTTTAACTTTTGTGCAGTGCATACATAACATATTCAAGAAATTCAGTCGTAGAAGTTTGCAACTTGAAATAATGTTTGATGCGACTCTGTAATTAGATGGTATGCATCTAATTAGCGTTTTTATCCAGATATCATCGTTTTTATTCTGAATGTTTGTGATTTTAAATAACTAGTATATTATGTTTTATACAAGTAGTTCGCATGGATACACATGAAATAAAGAGGATTTAATTGATTATAGCTCTAAAATTTGTATGGTGCATATATATGCAAAAGAGTTACAGGGCTAACTTAGACAGGAGCTAAAGACGCATTCTCTGTAAAACAGAAGTACATATTCATAATTTTGATTTCGGGTCAGAATATTTATTATATTTTTGTAGCTAGGAAGGGTAATTTTATAAATCATTCCCTTGTCAAAAATCCACCATCAATATCAACGAAATGGATTTGTTGTATTTTTGTTTAGTTTAGGTTAGTTTAGATAGTAGTTTGCTCGAGGACTAGCAAAAGGTAAATGTAGGGGAATTTCATAAGTGCTTAATTCACATATTTCTAGTGTCAAATCCATACTTGTTTTAGATATAATTTGTGCATATTATTTGTTATTATTCTTGTTTTTTATCTTATGTGTCATATTAGATGAATCATCCAAAAAGGAGTTACAAAGTGCTAGAATGAGCAAGGAAATTGATTTCTATAAGTGAAGACGGGCCAAAGACCAAGTTAAAATCATTAAAATCCATATTTTTCTTATCACCATATTGAAGAGAATTGAAATATGAAGCCAATGGAAAAAGAATGAGGTCACTTCGACATCGGATGAAGAAGTTATGATCAAAACAAGATAATATTGAAAATTTTGGACAGACCGCAGAGGTTTGCAAACCGGACCATTATGAATTTTGTAAAATTTGGCACGCGTTTTGGATTTCTAAAATAAGGAAAACACGATTGCAGAAGGATTCTAAACCTTAGAAAAAGAGGATAATTGATGCCCAAACATTGAAAGTTATAAAAGAAACACTTCTAAGGCCCAAACAAGACATCTAGGAAGTAATCTCATATACTCCACCTCTCATACTACAATTCTACATCAAAAACCTAGGGTTTAACCCTTTATGGGGAAACCACCATTATTCTTCTTCTTAATATTCTTTGTAGTATGATTAGCTATGTTTTTTGTTGATTAAGGATGAATTCAATGTTCTAAGCGTGAAGCTTTATTAGTTTATACAAGTTTGTTTGAAGTTATTATCATCATCATTTGTTTTCACTATATATAGGGTTTATGATTGATTTTTATATTGTTTGGGTGCGCAACCAAGTTATTTTATTGATCATTCTAATGCTAGTAGAGAGTTGAGCGATCTGTAATTGTCGTGCACCTCCTACATAAGTAAAGAACGTGAGACCTTGCAGAGGGATTCCGTGGAGCAATCATGTGTGAAGACAACATTAGTAAGCAGAACCTTGTAATAAGAGTTCTGATGGTAGGATCAACCTAAATTCACAAACCCTAAAGCATTCGATTGGGTTACACCTTGAGTGCGCTACTAGTATCTCAGTTGGATAGAATCTGTTGTTCGAGCGCTTCGGCATTTAGTGTTACAAGGAGTTTTGGGGATAACACTATGCTAGCTGCTATTCCACGGTTGGTGATGAATTGTTCTGACGAAAGTTAGATAAGTATACTAATTCAGTCAACGTTTGGTAACGGCGAAGGATTCCCTAATCATCTCTTTTTTATTATTATATTTTTTATTATATATTTAGTAATTAAACAACCAATCCCCCTTTAGTTATTTACTTTTTCTTAGTTTTGCTAATCTAAATAACCTATCAATTACACAGCTCTATGTGGGACATTCCTTACTACCGATATATTACCTGTTAATTAGTAGGAAATATCTTGATTAATTTTATATGCTTATGACACGCATCAACAGTGAGACTCTTGTTCCTACTGCTTCGATTAGAAGCTATATATGTTCTCAATGGCATTTGGTTCAAACTCCAACAATAACTAATTTCGGTGGTTTGAAAAATAAAGTTCTCAGCAGATTTCTTGCTGAAAGTGACTATAATAAAGTAGAAGCTCATCGTCCCTGGTTTGCCTGTGGATACTTGATAGGTCTTAGAGCTGTTCCTTCAACCGGATGGCCATCAAATTCATATATCACGTTTGCTGGTGAATTTATGTGGCTTATATTGTGTACTGTCCCAAATGAATGCACTGAGTTTGAAGACCTTAAACTGCTTACTTTCAATCTTGGAGATCTCATTGAAGCTAAGGATCCTTACTGAAATCACCCATAAAAGAAAAATGTGAAGATCTGTGTCAGAATTTCTGTCCAAAAACTTCTCATACGGGTATACCTCTTGTCACTAGAGGAAGAATTCAACTTTCCTCATTGAATGCAGATACTTCATGGTCCCAGATTTTTCTAGACTTCTTGTCGAATCATTGACCATAGAGATGCTAATTATCCCAAAATAAAATCTAAACAAAGGGTCCCTCAAGGTGAAGGAAGTCATTCATCAAGTTCTAAGTATTCTCTGCCAAGATTTTCTCGACTAATGCCTCCTCAACCTCAAGTTATATCCACTGAATATGTTACTGATCCAGCCTTGGTTAACCTAGTAAATCCAAACCCTGATGTTGTAATGGATACTCAAGAGGAAAGAATGACTCAAAATGGTTTGGCCAAAGGTAAAACTGTTGTTTCATCTCAAAGTCAACAAGCTAGTGAAGAAGAAAATCTCATGAGATAAATCAACATGGGACCTTTCAACTCAAAACCTGGTCCATTGAAGATCTATGATGTGGGTCCATTTTTAGCCCATCATTCTTCAAGCACTGCTAATGATCCTTCTACTGATCAATTCCAACTAAATCAACAAGTTGATCCTACTTTTGGCTTAGGATTGTCTCCATCTTTTAACTCTGGATGGGGAAAATTGGGTCTGATTCGTACTTCCAACTTTGCAAAGCGTTTTAAGAACTCTGATGCTTCAACAAGTGTAGCTCAATTATCCACTTTATCAAGAGAATAAATTTTTACATTGGAAGCTGAACATGATGCTCTCTCTAACCTTAAGCGCAAGATCAATCCTATAGATGAGCTCAGGAAGGGTAGCAGAGCTTCAAAACCCTCTTTGGTCAGCATTGTGGTTGTACAACCAGAATATCTTATTTCCTCTGAACTGGATTACAACAACCTTTGTCCATCCATTATCAACTCAGATAATCTCCCACCCATGAACCAAAGAAATACTTCCATCTCATCCCATACCCTGAACAATACCTTTGGCAGTTACAATGAGGCTCCTAGTAATTCGTATGCTAATAATGGTGCTCACAGTTCATCTCCTCAAGGGGCTACTAATCAGGACTTTAATGGTACCCATAATTCTCTTCTAAGCGGTGGTTCTGATAACACTTAGCTTAATGGAAGTTCTGACTCTGCCAATCAGGTAAATGCCGAAATTCCTCCTTCTATTTATGATTCAGAGTATACTCTGCCTAATTCAATCAATCAATTTCCTGTTAATAATGTGAATATGTTGGTCTGGAGTGTAAAGGGATTAGGGGAAAAAACTGCTAACAAAGAGCTGAACTTGTTATTTAAAAACATAAGTCCAGACATAGGTTTTTGGTCTGAAACAAAGATGAAGAAAGATACAACTGCTAGGAAACTAAAAAATATGGGATTTCCGTGCTCCTTTGATGTCCCTTATGTGGGAAGAAGTGATGGTCTGGTTTTAGCTTGGAATCCAGAAATTGATTTAAACATTATTTCATCCAACTCTAGGGGCATCCATGTCAAGACTAACGATATCATACATTCAAAACCTTGTCACATTCACTTCATCTATGGTGAACCCAACAATAACCCAAGACAAGCCTTTGTACGAAACAGTGTAACCTAGCTTCTACCCCTCCCAGTGATCCTTTGTTTGTTGTATGTGACTTTAATTTTTTTTGGGACCTGAAGATAAAAATGGCGGCTTAGAGGTTAATGATGATGATGTGTTTGTTTTGCATGATCCTGGATTTTCTGGCCCTAGATTCACTTGGTCCAACATGCAATCTGTTTCTAATCCTATTCTTGAATGACTTGATAGATGCCTCATTAATCAATCTGTTGAGTCCTTATTCCCTAAATTTGTTGTTACCAATTTGCCTAGAGACTCTTCTGACCATTTCCCCATGCATATTGGTTTTAAATTGATGGTATTAGCATGCCTAAACCTTTTCATTTCATGGCTATGTGGATTGAGGACCCAACCTGTAGATATATTATAGCCAATTCTTGGTCTGTTAATATTGTTGGGTCCCCAGCTTACAAGTTAAGAGCTAAACTTTTGAGTACTAAAAAATCTTGACGGATTGGAATAAATCGTCTTTTGGTAATATTCAAACCAATATATCTACCACTAGGGATGAGCTGGCCCATACCCAAACTTCTAATCCTTCTGATTCCAACTCCATTACTCGTCTCAAAGCTAGATTGGCTTACTTGTATAATCTTGAGGAATTATATTGGAAAGATAAATCCAGAGAATTCTGGATTATGGAAGAAGACGGTAATACTCCATATTTCTGTAGTCACTCTTTTTAGGAGAAAGAGAAATGCCATTAGTTGGATTAAAAACTATGCTGGTAATATTTAAATGTTAGAGAAAGTATTGGAAACTCCTTTGTTGATTATTTTAAAGGTCTATATTCTTCACATCCTTAGCAGTTCCAAGATGAAATCTTGCATGCCCTCCTAGTTAAATTCTCTTAGGAGGACAATCAACACCTCAATACTCCTTTTGACAGCTGAGGAAATAAAAAATGTTGTTTTTCAAATGGGAGGTACCAAGGCTCCTGGTTCTGATGGTTTCAATGGTTTCTTTTACTAAAAATATTATGACATTGTTAGTGAGGCTGTCATTGATATGCCATAAACCTGCTTTAGAACTGGCCACATTGCCAAAGTGTTTAATCAAAATAATATTGCCTTATCCCAAAAGTCCCCTTAAATGAATTGGTCTTTCAATACATGCCAATAGGTCTTTTTAATTTTATTTATTGAATTATGTCCAAGACCTTGGATAATAGACTAAAACCATTTATGGATAATCTATTTTGCAAAACCAGAGTGATTTTGTCCCAAAGAGAAGCATTTTTGATAATATCCTTCTTTCTCATGAGTTTATCTACTTTGTTAACCATCACAAAGAAAAGGAAGGTATAACTGCTATAAAACTGAACATGTCTAAAGCTTATGATAAGCTTGAATGGTCTTTTCTTGTTAAAGTTCTTTCCAAAATGGGTCTCTTTGAACTTTGGATTAAGTTAATCAATCAATGTCTTTCTTCTGTGTCTTATTCTGTTATCTTAAATGGTGTCCCAACTGGTCTTATTAAACCTGAAAGAGGACTTAGACAAGGAGATCCCCTATCTCCCTACCTCTATCTCATTTGCTATGAAATTATATCTACTTACATTGATTCCCAAACTAGAAAACGTCTTATTGAGGGGATCAAGATTTACAAAAATCCCCCTGCAGTTACTCATCTCCTGTTTGCTGATGATTCTCTTCTTTTTTCCATAGCTACTTCCCATGATTTTCAAAACATTAAAATTTATTTGAATAAGTATTGTTTGACTTCTGGTCAAGAAATAAACTTTGACAAGTCTGGCATTTTGTTTATCCCAAAAGTCCCTGATACTGTTATGAACCATTTTTTGCTATATCCTTAACATCCATACCAGGAATCTGGTTGAAAAATATCTAGGAACTCCTATAGATTTTAAAACCTCTAAAGTTCAAACTCATATGAGCATCCTCCAGTATATTGATGCTAGGATCTCTTTCTAGTATCATAAACTCTTATCCAAGCGGCTAGACCTATATGGTTAAGCATGTTGGGCAAGCCATCCCTTTTTACCAGATGGGAGCTTTTTTAATTCCCAAATATTTGTGTAAGGAAATGGATTCTCACCTTTGCCAGGTGGGGAGAAACTTTGGATACTAAAGATAGAAAACTTCATCTGCCTGGCTGGGATACTTTATGCTCTCCTAAAGCTAGAAACTTCTCTAAGACTAACTTTCTTAATGCCAAATATCCCAGTAACTGTTGTTGGACCTGGAGATGCTTGCATACTATAAAGGAACTTATAAAATCTTTTATCTCTTGGATTTTTATGTCTAAATTGTGCTCGATTATCTATTTTGATAGTGTTCGATTTTGTACTTATTATGGGTTTTTATGTCTTTGTAGGTATTTTCGAGAAATAAATATTTGTGGAAAAATCGGCTCAAAAAGTGATAAAGGCACCCAGGAAAATTATTAAAGACACCCAGCAAAAGTGATAAAGGCACCCACCAGATGGATTGGGGGCACCCCATTTCAAATTCAAACTCCGGATTTGGCGGGAATTGTTTCTTTACGCGAAAGAAACTCTGGATTAGTTCTGAACCGAGTTTTAAGGGATTTTTAGGTGATTTCAAGTTACCAGAATGAAGACACAATCTATACTAGCTTATACACACGTTAGAATGAGGGTTTTACGTCGTGAAATGGCTGGAGAATCAACACAGTTGCCGGAAAAAGAGTTCTTCTCTGTTTGGGATTTTCACGGGATTTAGAGGTTGTTTTGGATTTTTTTTGGAGTCCTTATCGGTTCACAAGAGCTATTAGGGTTCCCTAATCCTATATAAAGCAAAGAGAAGCAAAGAAAATATCACCTGGAGTCGGCCGAAAAAATCAGGAGAAAAAAAAAAACTTACGCTGCAAACAGGAAGACGAAGTACAAACCACGGGAATAAACCATCATTTTCTCTGTCACTTTTTCATTCATAATCAACAGCGCCCAGAGTTCGTTCTTTCTCTTCTGTTTTATTTTCTTTCTTCAACAACGCAGAAAATAGTCTCTGTAACGCTTATAAGCGTATCAGTTCTTCTGTGTTCCTTGTATTTCTTTACTGTAAACACTTTTTGAGATATGAAAACTTATTTTGAGAGTGTTTCCAATATGATGAGCTAATCACCATCACTGGGGCGACGGGGGAAGCTATTTTTCTAATAATAAAGTGGTAATCCTTATTTTATTTATTTTTTGTAATTCTTTTACTATTATTTGCTTTAAATTAAATTTAGAAAAAATGGTTTTATCAAGTAGTTGTTTTTTCTTTTGATGGGTCATGCTGAGTTTTAAACTTTTGATGTCTCATACTTTTGATTTACAAATAATATTTTGAAATTCTAACTTTGGCATTATTTTGAATAAATTGAATACAGGAGTTGCAAGATTTTTATCACTTGAAAAATTGGCTAATGGTGGAATCCTTGGTCCCAGTTCTTCCCACAAATTTGAAATCAATTTTATTTTAATCTTCTTTATTTTTAGTTTTAGATTTTAGGTTTAAAAATTAAATATTTACAAGTTTGAGTATCGAACTTTTTACCACTATATAAAAAATTACATCAATTTTTGGCGCCGCCGACGCTGACTTGTCTTTAGGTTTAGAGTTTTAGATTTATTTTCGGTTTTTATTTTTAGTGTTATTTTTACTTTGTTCTATTTTACGTTTCTTTATCTTTTTGCTACAGGTTTTGGATTTGGATTGAAAGGAAATAGAGCCAAAGACTTTGGTGATTAAAGACTTGGAATTAAAGTTAAAGATTAAAGAATAGAAAAGTAGACTAAGAATTTTATTTTTAGATTTTATTTGTTTAGAAAATTGTATTAGGAAATTTTTATTATTTATGTAATTTTTCTTTTATTTTTGGGCACTTTTTAGACTTTATTTTGGGACTTTGGACATTTTATTATTTTTAAACCCTACGGAATGGTAATTTAAATATAAACTGTAACAGGGAAGGACGAAAATTACGATATTGTCTCAGCCCCTCGGGTTCGTACATTGACATAGGAGTCGGTGGGCCGAGTCGACTACAACCGATTCCTCCCCAGTCTGGTACGGGAGGTAAGACTCGATCAACCCACGAATCCCCTGCAAGTGGGTTTACTGTATTCCTTCGTATGCATATATGTTGAGGAACTGAATATAAAATTATTTTTTTAGTAAAGGGCAAGAACTGGTCATACAAGATAAGGACTCGGATATCATCATTGTTTCCTTCTTGCCCGCTTTAGGAACACGTTACCAAACGCGTACATGAGCTTAAAATTTTGACTAGAAAGAGAACGATAGGGTAACGAGCTTATAGGAAACTCGTTCAAAAGGACTGTATTGGTTACTTTAGTAGCCTAACTCAAAGTTCAGGAAGATTATTTTAAGTTGATTAGAGACGCCTTGTAACCCAGGGAAAATTTGCCGAAGAAACACGGTTATCAAAGCTCCTTAGAGTTTATCCTGTTTCTCTTCGGCTTAATCTAATTCGGATCGTTCTAAGAGGTTTGCTAAAACTGTAACTAGTTGCCTTTCGAAAGAATAGAAGCTGGTATAGAAACAATCTAAGTGGAGCCATCATGATTTTTGTTTGCTAGATTCAATAGGTTTGATTTGGTTGAGTCAGCCTTGCTTTTGATTGTTTAGAATTCCCTTCCAATTAAGATTTATTTTTTTTAGTGTGTGCCAAAACCGCTTGAAATCATCACTATATAGTGAAAAACCTAGTATATGTCGTTTGATTAGTGAAAAACCTAGTAGTTATGTCCATGGAAACGAGGACCTTGAAGACTCTTCTTTTGAGGGCCCTGTTTTTGGAAATTTTAATTTTGAGAACTTAACACTGTGTGAAGAAGTTACTTCTAGTCCTTTGATAGCGCCAGCAATGACAACTTTAAAAGCTTTGTTGAACCTGACTAGGACTTCTCGTCCATCATGTATCAAGTTTGCGGAAACTGAAGCAAACTATAAGTTGAAACCTGGGACCATACAGATGCTCCCAATCTTCTTAGGGAAAGAAAATAAAAACCCCTATCCATGTTAGGGATTTTTAGGAAATATGTAGTACCATCAGGATTAAGGACCTAGATGATGAATCATTGAAACTTAGACTGTTTCCTTTTTCACTAAGAGACAAATCCAAATCTTGGCTATATAGTTTAACTTCCGAGTCAACTGAAACCTATGAAAAACTTACATATGCCTTTTTCCAGAAGTTTTTCCCTAGGCACAAAACATCATCTATTAGGCAGCAGATTTGCACATTTGCTCAACAAGGGGGGGAATCTTTATATAGGTATTTAGAAAGGTTGAATGACTTACTATCACAATGTCCTCATCATGGTTTAAAAAAAGTAAGGCTAGTTCAAATCCTCTACGAGGGTTTAGATTATTCGACAATGACCATGGTTGAGTCTTTATGCATATGTGGGTTTGAAAATAAAATTGTCGATGGTGCGATGAAATTTTTGAATGAAATCGCCGAAAAAACCCAACAGTGGAAAAACAGTAGGAAAATAGTAGGGAGCCCCAGAAAAAAATTCTTCTAAGTAGAGGAAATGTCAATAGGGTAGAAGGATCTTTTGAATCAGATGCCAAAATAGCAGCTATATCTAAAAGGTTAGAAGCTTTAAAACTGAGTCAATCTAGTTGTGGAATTGACCCCAGGCCATTTTTGGAAGGACAAACTCTAGAAGAGCAAGCCCATGCTCTTTATAATAACACTAGATTTGATAATCATCAGAAGTTTGAACCTTATTCAGAAACATATAACCCTGGTTGGAGAAACCATCCTAACCTTTCTTGGTCTAAGGGCCAGAGTCAAGGTCAGTCTAGTAATTGTAAGGTTCCCCCAGGTTTTGTTCATACTAAGAATCCTTCAGGACCAGCACAATTTCAGAATCCGATAGATAAGACGATCTAAGTTTAGCAGAGCCTGTCGCCTCATTAACTCAGAACACTAAGGATTTTCAGAAGTTTGTAAACCAAAGTTTATGAGAAAATCAAAAGATCGTTCAAGCTAACAGTCAGGCTATTTCCAATTTAGAAACCCAGGTTGGTCAAATCACTGAGCCTTTGAGAGAAAGAGAAAAAGGCAAGTTCCCTAGTCAACCACACCCCAATCCTAGAGGAGTTCATGAAATATCTTTCGGTAAGAAATTATCAAATCATGTGAATGCAATTAGAACCCTCAAAAATGGTAAAGTGGTAGATAACAAGGTAACCATGCCTAATAGTGAACATACTGTAGTTCACCCTGCTGAGCCAGTAGTTGAAGAGACTGACGAAGTCTCTAAAGAGCCCGATGTAGCTCCTCATAAGCCAGATTTTGTGCCTAGAGCCCCGTTCCCACAACTGTTAGCATCAACAAAGAAGGAATCCAACTTTAACGACATATTGGGGGTTTCTAAGCAAGTCACGATCAACCTTCCATTATTAGATGCAATTAGGCAGATTCCTACTTATGCCAAGTTCCTTAAGGATATGTGTACGCGAAAGTAAAAGATTAGTGTACAAAAGAAAGCCTTTTTAGCTATTCATGTGAGTTTAATTATCCAGAACAATACAACTCATAGTACAAAGACTTAGGGTCCCTAACTATTTCTTGCACAATAGGTAACTACCGTGTTAAGAAGACGTTACTTGACTTAGGAACTAGTGTGAACTTACTTCCGTACCATGTGTACCTCCAGATAGGACTTGGTGATTTGAAACCAACTCAGATAACCCTCCAGTTAGCTGATAGGTCTGTGAAAATTCCTCGTGGTATCATAGAGGACGTTCTTATTGAGGTCGATAAGTTTATTTGTCTAGTAGATTTTGTTGTCCTTGATACCCAACATGTCCCTGACCCTGAGAATCAGATACATGTGATATTAGGTCGCCCGTTTTTAGCTACATCTAACGTGATCATTAGCTGTCAAAATGGCATTATGAACTTATCTTTTGGTAATATGACTATTGAGATGAATATTTTCAATATTAGAAAGCAACCACCTGAGCTAGATGACATGTGCTTGAAGAGGTGAACATGATAGGAACATTAGTTCAGGAGTCATTACCAAACCCTTTGTTAGAAGATCCATTAGAGAAATTCCTAGCTCATTTTGGGTTTGATTTTGATGATGATAGTGTGATTAATGAGGTGAATGATTTGTTAGATTCAACCCTTTTGATAGAAACTAGTAATGGATGGAAACCTAAGTTCGAACCACTACCAGTTTCTAAGTCTACCCTAATTCCTTATTTAGAAGAGCCTCCTAAGTTGGACCATAAACAACTACCAGATACTCTGGAGTATGTGTATTTAGGCCCATCTGAGACTTTGCTTGTGATTGTAGCATCCGACTTGGATAGTAACCAGGAGAGTAGGCTAGTGACCATGCTTCAAGACAATAAGGAAGCTTTAGGGTGGACCATAACAGACATTAAGGGTATAAGTCCTACTATTTGTATGCATCAGATTCATTTATAGGATAATACCAAACCGTCTAGGGAGATGCAACGTCGACTTAACCCTAACATAAAAGAGGTAGTTCGAACTGAGGTACTTAAGTTGTTAGATGCGGGTATTATCTACCCTATCTCAGACAGTAAGTGGGTCATCCCCGTTCAGGTTGTTCCTAAGAAATCAGGTATCACTATAGTCCAGAATGATAACAATGAGTTAATCCCAACCCGAGTGACCACGGGATGGCGTGTTTGTATTGACTATAGAAAATTAAACAAGTCACAAGGAAGGACCACTTTTCCCTTCCTTTCATCGACCAAATGCTTGAGAGATTAGCTGGACATAGCCATTATTGCTTTCTAGATGGTTTTATAATCGGATTGTTATTGCCGTAAAAGACCAAGAGAAAACTACTTTTACTTGTACCTTTGGTACCTTTGCGTATAGACGTATGCCTTTCGGGTTGTGTAATGCACCCGCTACTTCTCAGCGTTGTATGATGAGCATATTTTCTGACATGGTAGAACGGATTTTAGGTTTTTTTATGGATGATTTTTCAGTATTTGGGTCATATTTTGATGAGTGCTTGCATCATTTGACATTAGTGTTGACTAGATGCAAGGAAAATAATTTAGTGGTTAATTGGAAAAAATGTCATTTCATGGTTCGATCAGGAATTGTTTAGGGCACATGATAGACACGTTTTCGTGTCTTATTTGATCTTAATTTGTATATTGTTAGAACTCATGTGTGTACTTATATTGTGTTTGTAGGTATTTGTTAGAGAAATAAACATTTGGAAAAAATTAGCTTAAAAAATAATAAAGGTACCCGTTGATTGGATACAGGCACCACTCCTTTCATTTCAAATAATTACTTTTGGCGGGAAAAGAAATTTTCAACTGCGGATAATTACGCGGAAGATTTGGAATAGATTTTCCAAGATTTTCTTGCAGACTTTGATTAGAATTGATTTCTTACACCACAACAGGGATTCGCCCACGAAAAAATAGGGAGAATATCGTTGATTCTCATCAAAACAAAATATATGAGCATATCTCGGGATTTTGGTTTTGGAAGAATTGGCTTGTGTTTAATTGCTTATGAGATGATAAATGAACGTGTTTGGAGTGTGTCAACACCATCAGACGCGTGAAGGAGTTAAAACAGGAAGAAATTCCAATGTTTTGGGAGGAATATTATTCTCGTGTGAATGAGAATATCTCTGATTAATTGCTGCAAAATTGGAGTTTCTATGGTATAAATAGTGAAGGGTGAAGTCATAGAAGGCATTGAGAGTATTGGGGAGAGCTTAGGATACGCAGAGAAGGCTTAAAAATCAAAACAGACATTTCTGATGTTGCTACTGTGAAAGAGAAGAGAAAGAACATAAGGCGTCAGAGAAGTGTCGCTGATAGTGTTGCTGAAGCAGTCTTATTTCAACAGCACCATAAGTCCGTTCTTTTCTCCTGTTTTCTTTTCTTTCTTCTGTAACGTAGAGAACACTTCTCTATAACGTTTATAAGCGTATCAAATCTCCTGTGTTACTATTATTTCACCATTGTAAGCACCTTTTGAGCTATGAAATATATTTTTGAGGGTTTTTCCAGTACAATGAGGAGTTAAACCCCATCTCTGAGGCGACGGAGGAAGCTAGTTTTCCAAAGATTATGTGGTAATATTTATTTAATTAATTTATGCAATTCATTTATGATTAATTGCCTTGGTTAAAAATTGATTTAATGATTTTTGTTAAGCAATTGTGATTTCGTTAGATGGTACATGGTTTGGCCTAGGCTTTAGATGTTCCATGCTTTTGTTATACAATTGTTATTTTGAAAATCTACTTGTTGCTATATTTTAGAATCAAGTTAAATATTAGAATTGCCTAATTATAATTAGTGAATTTAATCACTTTTTAAAAATTGGAAAATAGTGGAATCCTAGCCTCAGTTTTCTCTCAACTTTGTTATCAATTTTATTTGAGTTTTGCTATTTTTAGTCTTAGAAATTAGATTTAAAAATAAATCTTCACAAGTCTTGAACGAACTTTATTTACCACTATTTACAAACCATCAATTTTTGGGGCCGCCGACGCGACTTGTTTTTAAAAAAAAATTTAGATTTTTTTTAGGTTAATTAGTTTAGTTATATTGAATTGGAGCTAAAGATTATATTGAATTATTAAAGACTTGGAGTCAAAAACAAAGTGGAAAGAACGAAAAAAGAAGACAAGATTTTTTTTAGTTTTTTTTTTTAGGGTTTTTTAATTTTTAGAAAACTGTATTAGGAAATTCTTATTATTATTTTGATTTTTTTAGGTATTTTTCTGTTTTTTCTTATATTTGGAATTTGGAGTTTTTGAACTTTATTATTAATTTTTAAACCCTACGGAAGGGTATTTAAATATAAACTGCAACAGTGAAGGACGACAATTACGATATTGTCTCGGCCCCTCGGGTTCGTAGACTGACACAGGAGTCGGTGGCCCGAGTCGACTACAACCTATTCATCCCCCGTCTAGTACGGGAGGTAAGATTCGATCAACCCACGAATCCCCTGCAGGTGGGTTTACTATACTCCTTCATATGCATATATGTTGAGGATTTAAATACGGATTTAGTTTCTAGTAAAGGGCAAGAATTGGCCATATAAGATAAGGACTCGGATTTCATCACCGTTTCCTTCTTGCCCGCCTTAGGAACACGTTACCTAATGCGAACCTAATCCTTAAAATTTGACTAGAAAGAAGACCGATAGGGTATCGAGCTTATTGGAAAATCATTCAAAAGGATTGTATTGGTTACTTTGTTAGCTTAACTTAAAGTTCAGGAAGATTATTTTAAGTTGATTAGAGCCGCCTTGTAACCCAAGGAAAAGTTGCCAAAGAGGAAGGGTTATCAAAGCTCCTTAGAGCTTATCCTTCTTCTATTCAACTTAATCTAATTTGGATCGTTATGAGAGATTCGCTAAAAGTAACTAGTTGCCTTTTGGAAGAATAGAAGCTGGTCTAGAAACAATCTAAATGGAGCCATCATGCTTTCTAGATTCAATAGGTTTGATTTGGTTGAGTCGGCCTTGTTTGTGTTTGTTTAGAATTCCCTTCCGATTAAGAGTTATTCCATGCCCAGTGAGCGTGCCTGGAGAAAATATTCTATTAGTCGTTTGATCATTAACGAGAATAGAAACTATGTTTTTGAAATTGAGAATTTAGGAAACCCTTCTTTTGAGAGCCCGATTTTTGGAAACTTTAGTTTTGAGAATTTGTCTCTTAGTGAGGAAGTTATTCCTAATTTTCCAGTTGTGCCAGAAATGGAAACCTTGAAAGATTTGTTGAATCCTACTAGGACTTCTCGTCCATCATGTATCAAGTTAGCTGAAACTCCAGCAAACTATGAGTTAAAACCTGGGACCATACAGATGCTCCCACTCTTCTTAGGAAAAGAAAATGAAAACCCTTACTTTCACATTAGGGGTTTTGAAGAAATATGTAGTACCCTAAGAACTCACAACATGTCTGATGAAGCTTTGTAACTTAGGTTATTTTCTTTTTCCCTAAGAGACAAGGCCAAATCTTGGTTATATAGTTTGACTTCTGAATCCATCGAGACATATGAACAACTTACACTGCCTTTTTATCTAAAAATTTTCATAGGAAAAAATATCATCTTTTAGGCAAGAAATTTCCACATTTGTGCAGCAAGAGGGAGAATCTTTGTATAGGTATTTGGAAAGGTTCCACGATTTATTAGCACAATGTCCCCAACACGGTTTAGAAAAGCTTAGACTAGTCCAGATCCTTTATGAAGGGAAAGATTATCCAACAACGACCATGGTTGAGTCATTGTGTACAGGGAGTTTTGAGAGTAAAATTGTTGATGAGGCAATGAAATTTTTGAATGAAATTGCCGAAAAGACCCATCAATGGGAATGTAGTAAGGAACCCCAGAGAAATATTTTACTGAGGAGAGGTAATGTCAATAGGGTATATGGAATTCTTGAATCAAGTACCAAAATTGCAGCTATAGCAAAAAGGTTGGAAGCCTTAGAATTAAGTCAATCTAGTTGTGGAATAGATCCCAAGTCATATTGGGAAGGACAGACTATTGAAGAGCAAGCCCATGCTCTTTATAATAACACTAGATATGATAACCGTCAGAAGTTTGATCCATATTCAGAAACCTATAACCCTGGTTGGAGAAACCATCCAAATTTTTCTTGGTCTAAGGGCCAAAATCAAGGTCAGTCTAGTAACCCTCAGGTTCCACCAGGCTTTGGTTATACTAAGAATTCTTCTGTCCAGCACAATTTCAGAGCCCTTCAGATAAGAAGATCATGAGTTTAGAAGAGTCTCTTACCTTGTTAACTCAAAACACTGCTCAGTTTCAGAAATCGGTTGAACAAAGTTTAGAAGACAATAAAAATATGGTGCAGGCTAACTCTCAGGCTATTTACGATTTACGAACCCAGTTTAGTCAGTTGAGTGAGTCTTTGAGATAAAAAGGCAAGTTCCCTAGTCAACCACAACCCAACCCTAGAGGAGTTCATGAGTTATCTTATGGTGAGAAATCATCAAATCATGTGAATTCAATTAAAACCCTTAGGAGTGGTATAATGGTAGAAAATAAGGTAACCTTGCCCGATAGTGAACGTGTTATAGTTCACCCTTCTGAGCCTATAGTTGAAGAGACTGATAAAGTCTCTAAAGAGTCCAATACGGTTCCCGCTAAACCTGATTTTTTTCCCAAAGCCCCATTCCCACAACTTCTAGTACCAACAAGGAATTCAACTTTAATGATATATTAGAGATTTTTAAGCAAGTCAACATCAATCTTCCTTTATTAGATGCAATTAGGCAGATTCCTACTTATGCCAAGTTCCTTAAGGATCTTTGTACGCGAAAGCGAAAACTTAGTGTACAGAAAAAAGCCTTTATAGCTAGTCATGTTAGTTCAATTATCCAGAACAACACAACTCCTAAGTACAAAGACCCAGGTTCCCCTACCATTTCTTGCACCATAGGTAAGTACCATGTGGAGAAAGCATTACTTGACTTAGGAGCTAGTATGAACTTACTTCCATATCATGTGTACCTCCATCTAGGACTTGGTGACATACAACCTACCTAGATAATACTTCAGTTAGCTGATAGGTCTGTTAAAATTCCTCGTGGTATTGTCGAAGATGTTCTTATTGAGGTCGATAGGTTTATTTATCCTGTGGATTTTGTTATCCTAGATACCCAACCTGTTCCTGACCCAGAAAACCAGATACTTGTGATATTAGGTCGCCCGTTTTTAGCTACATCTAATGCGATCATTAATTGTCGAAATGGTATTATGAATTTATCTTTTGTTAATATGACTATTGAACTGAATATTTTCCATATTAATAAGCAACCCTCTGATTTAGATGACATGTGCATTGAAGAGGTGAACATGATAGAAACATTAGTCCAAGAGTCATTACCAAACATCTTATCTGAAGATAACTAGAGAATTGTTTAACCCATTTTGGCTTAGATTTCGACGATATTAGCACCATTGATCAAGTGAATGCTCTGTTAGACTCTACCCCTGTGTTAGATACTAATAGATGGAAAGCTAAGTTCGAACCACTACCAGTTTCTAATTCTACCTTAATTCCTTCTTTAGAAGAGCCTCCTAAGTTAGACCTCAAACCATTGCCAGATATTCTGAAATATGTATTTTTAGTCCAATCCGAGACTTTACCTGTAATTGTAGCATCCGACTTGGATAGTGATCAGGAAAGTAGGCTAGTGACCGTACTTCAAGACAGCCAGGAAGTTTTAGGGTGGACCTTAGCAGACATTAAGGGTATAAGTCCTACTGTTTGTATGCATCAGATTCATTTAGAGGATGACACCAAACCTTCTAGGGAGATGCAACGTCGAGTGAACCCTAACATGAAAGAAGTAGTTCGAACTGAGGTCCTTAAGTTATTAGATGCGGATATTATCTACCCCATTTCAGACAGTTAGTGGGTCAGCCCCGTTCAGGTTGTTCCCAAGAAATCAGGTATCACTGTAGTCCAGAATGAAAACAATGAATTAATCCCAACCCGATTGACCACGGGGTGGAGTGTTTGTATTGACTATAGAAAATTGAACAAGGTCACAAAGAAGGACCATTTTCCCCTTCCTTTCATCGACCGAATGCTAGAACGATTATCTGGACATAGTCATTATTGTTTGTTAGATGGCTACTCTGGTTATAATCAGATTGTTATTTCCCTAGAAGACCAAGAGAAAACTACTTTACCTGTCCATTTTTGTACATTTGCATATAGACGCATGCCTTTCTGGTTGTGTAATACACCTGCTACTTTTCAGCGTTGCTTGATGAGTATATTTTATGACATGGTAGAACGGTTTTTAGAAGTCTTTATGGATGATTTTTCAGTGTTTGGTTCATCTTTTGATGAGTGCTTGCATCATTTGACATTAGTGTTGACTAGATGTAAGGAAAAGAATTTAGTGATTAATTGGGAGAAATGTCATTTTATGGTTTGATCATGAATTGTTTTAGGGCATATCGTATCTTCTAAGGGTATAGAGGTAGACAAAGTAAAAGTTGACCTTATTAAGAATTTACAGGTTCCCAAAACCGTAAGAGATATTAGGTCCTTCTTAGGGCATGCAGGTTTTTATCGTCGATTCATTAAGGATTTTAGCTTGATTTCTAGACCTCTTTACAATTTGCTTGAAAAATATATTAAGTTTGTCTTTGATGATGCTTGTTTAGAGTCTTTTGAGAAGCTTAAGACTTTACTCACTACCGCCCCCATAGTCTAGGCACCTAACTGGAACCTACCTTTGAAATCATGTGTGATGCTTCAGATTATGTTATTTGTGTTGTGCTAGGTCAACAAGAAAACAAATTACTTCATGTGATTTACTATGCTAGCAAAACTCTTAATGATGCCCAAATGAACTACACCACCATAGAAAAGGAATTCTTAGCCATTGTTTTTTCCTAAGACAAGTTTAGATCCTATCTTATATGTTCTAAGGTCATAGTCTTTACTGATCATGCTGCTTTGAAGTATCTTCTATCCAAGAAGGATACTAAACCTAGATTGATTAGATGGATCATTTTGTTACAAGAATTTTCTCTAGAAATTAGAGACAAAAAGGGTGCAAAAAATATAGTAGCGGACCACTAGTCTAGGCTTGTTTTTGATTTACCTGATGATTCCCCTCTTGTAAGGGATAGTTTTCCTGATGAACAAATTTTCTTTGTTTCCCAATTACCTTGGTGCGCGAATATAGTGAACTATCTTGGTACTGGTCGAATGCCCCAACATTGGAGTGAACAAGATCGTTCTAGGTTTTAGCCGAGGTTAAGCATTTCTTTTGGGATGATCCTTATCTGTTTAAGTATTGTCCATACCATATTATTAGGAGATGTATGCCTGAGAATGACCACTCCAGTATTATTTCCCTTCTTCATGATCATGCTTGTGGGGGTCATTTTAGTACTAAGAAAACCGCTGCTAAGATATTGCAGTGTGGATTCTATTGGCCTTCGTTGTTTAATGACACCCACCATTACTGTGTTACTTGTGAGCGTTGCCAGAAGTTATGAACCATTTCCCATAGAAATATGATGTCTTTGAACCCTATTCTAGTTATTGAGGTCTTTGACGTGTGGGGCATTGATTTTATGGGTCCTTTTCCTAATTCTTTTGGTTATTTTTACATCCTTGTCGTTGTAGACTATGTGTCTAAGTGGTTTGAGGCATTTTCGTGTAAAAAAAATGACCACGAGGTTGTGGTCAAGTTTTTGAATGATAACATATATGCACGTTTTGGTACACCGCGGGCTATTGTTAGTGATGGAGGGTCACACTTTTGTAATCGACCATTTAGGCTTTTGATGAAGAAATATGGTATTACCCACAAAATAGCTACCCCATATCACCCAAAGACTAGTGGTCAAGTAGAGGTTTCCAACCGGGAGATAAAACGTATTTTAGAGAAAACAGTTTATCTTAATCGGAAAGACTGGTCATTGAGGCTTACTGATGCCTTATGGGCTTACCGTACTGCGTTTAAGACCCCCATTGGAATGTCACTTTATCGTCTATTTTTTGGCAAGGCATGTCACCTGCCCGTCGAGTTAGAACTTAGAGCATATTGGGCTATAAAGCAGTTAAATTTTTTACTTGACAAAGCATGAGCTCACAGGAAGCTCCAGCCTAATGAGTTGAAAGAGATTCAGAAAGATGCATATGATAGTGCTAGGTAGTATAAGAACAAAATGAAACTTGTGCATGATAGAAATATTTTAAGAAAGTCATTCAGGTCAAAAAGTTCTTCCTATGATACTCGTTTGCATCTATTCCCCGGGAAGTTGCGCTTTCGGTGGACCGGTCCTTTTGTTGTTCGCACTGTTTTTCCTCATGGTGCTATTGAGATTGAGACTCAAGATGGTATAAGTCCTTTCAGTGTTAACGGTCAGAGATTGAAACCATTTTTAGAGCCTTTTCCTACAGGTGTTGTTGAGGAGGTCCCTCTGGAGGACCCTGTTTACTCTGATTGACCATCAAGGTTGTTTTTATACATTAGTAGATTTTTGTAGGTTTTTAGTTTTTTATCTTTTTATTCTCCATAAAAGGACTGCTACGCTTCACCCAG